>QVAJ01000361.1:375228-390706 GCA_003546035.1 Mixornis gularis
GGCTGCGGCACGGGCAGGCGCAGCCCTCGCACCGGGCCCGGCAGCGGCGGCAGCAGCAGTCCCGGCGGCGGGGGCAGCCCCGGCGGCGGCGGCGGGAACGGGATCATACTCGGCAAGGAAACCTCGTCCACTACTAAAGGATCGTTCCCGTGATCGAACTGGCAGAGATCGCCAAGGACGCAGTAGCCTCGCTCTGCAAAACAGCACGTTTGACCTCATGTTAGAAAACAAATGCAGTAGCTCTCAGCAATTTATAACATTTCAGGTTTTCATGGAATTTCTCATTAAAGAAAACGTGCAACCACTGACACGTTATTATAYTGTAAGGTAAGGTTTCACAAAATAATTAAAATTAGAACAATCTTTCATAAAAGCATACAAACTTACACACATTCATCATMACTGTGGAAAAAATAGTCAGAAATACTGTGGTTTATTTTAAACACACACTGCAATCTGCACCAGCACTGCCAGTGGTTGAGGTATTTGTCTAGCACATAGAGAACTGTGAAAAAACTCCATATGTTCTTATCCAGCAATTGCCACAGCATACTGCTTCCAGTAAAACTAGTTATTTCTACAGAACAATAAAGGTCATCTCTGCATCTCTTACATACAAGGTAGACATCACATGCCACTGCAGTGTGACTTGCTGCTCACATTTAGTGAATACCCAAAAAAACCCAAATTCACAGAAAAATTTAAATAAGGCACAAAACTGAAAACTAAGGAACAGTTACCATCATAATCTTGACATCTTCTTTTAGGAGGAGGGTTTCTGCCAAATGAACTGGGATTGCTGTGATTGTTGAAGTAATTTGACCAGCTCTCTGTGGTGCTTTCAAGGTGGTGCGCAGGTGCAACTACGGTTACAGCACTGGGAATAGCTTGTGCAGAGGAATACTGTTCAGAGGATTTACTGGGAGATGCAGACACTGGATTATAGGAGCTTTCAACATCATTTTTTTCACTCTTGTATTTTGATCTCTCTCTCTCTCGGTGCTCTGTTTAAAAAAAATAAAGTTGAGTAAAGCCTTCATGTTTTGCTCTGTATATCAGAGCCATGAGCAAGAGATAATAACACAGTCCCTGAAATACTCAGTTTTCTGCACACTGAACTGTTCTGGAAGGAGCTCAGTCTTACCAATGGARTAATAACTAAGTATAATGTAAATATGGGTTTAACTTCAGAAACACCAAAGTTTTCTTTGCAAAATGCACATTCATTCCTCTACTACTTATTTAATTCTGGTTTACAGCTCTCTTTTAAAGGAGAAAGAAGGGCAAAAGCCTGAAACAACAAACCTACCTCTGCCCTTAACTAACGTGGTCTCAAGGTGCGTGGAATGCTGTAATCTGTGCCACTTACTTTTCCGACAGACCTGAACTAGCCCTAAAAGAACAATCATATGGTAACCACTGCAACTGCAAAGAAGCCTTCTCTAAAAAATACACAGTAACAAAATGAAAGAGGGAAACACTGCTTTGCAAAAAGTTCAGTCCTTAGGAAGAAAAAAGAATAAAATCAACAGCTTTGTCAGAACACACGCCACAAAAATATGAGCTACTGATATCCACAGGAATACCCCTGTGGATAAATTAAGAGGTTAGCGAAGAAGAAAACAAACCCCTTAGTTGTTCTACTCTGAAGAACAGCATCTTAACTAATAATTTCAAGAACACAAACTATCAGAATTTGCTCCAACTTCTCGAGGGCATCTCCTGCCTGCTAGACCATTCAGAAGGTGGAAGTCACACCTGTGCCTGCAGTGGGATGTCCTGAAGCAGCACCCGGGTACTCACCGCTCCTGCTGCCATCCCGGTCCTT
Organism: Mixornis gularis; assembly: GCA_003546035.1. Taxonomy (NCBI): domain Eukaryota; kingdom Metazoa; phylum Chordata; class Aves; order Passeriformes; family Timaliidae; genus Mixornis; species Mixornis gularis. Next base: position 377,057 of record QVAJ01000361.1, read on the forward strand.
GCTGCGGCCCCGGCTGCGGCTGCGGCTCCGACTCATCCCTCTGCTTTTGCTGCGGCTTTTACTCCTGCCCCGGCGCCAGCCAGACTTCTCCCTGTACAAGTCACTCCTATCATAGTACCTGTCATAGTCCCTCCACTTCCCATCATCCCGCTTCTTCTCTCTGGATCTAGGAAAGACAGACGTAGATCACGTCAGTGAAAAGGGAAACAAAATTAAAAAAGAAGCTTGCAACACGGAAAGATACCGTTCATCCTTCCCATCCATTTGGGCAGTGAAACACTCTGGTCAGAATTTCTCAAATTACACAGAGAAGTGCAGTTTTAAAGCTGATTCACTGGTCTGTAGAAAGCAGGAGTAAAGACTGGCAAGGTGAGACAGTTACAATGCTCAAACCAGAACAGGCTTTAGAAGTGATGCTGACACGGTGTGAACAACTGCCCCTAGACCCTACAGCCTCCCAACAATGTTCTTCATTTATATAACAAGGGAAACAATGCAACTGATGACATTCCCAGGAATTGTAATTTGAAGAATACTATCTTTTTTTTGCAAGAGGCCAACTTCTTGTGGAGACTCCTCGTGCCCGTGAATCAGCATATGCACAATGTATCACAGTCAAAGGAAGGAGAAAATCCCTATTTTTCACAAAAATCACTACCTATAAGGTAAAAAAACACAGTCAAAGACTGACAGCAAATACAGAAAAATTGTGGCTCAAATATTAATACTGTTGCTCAAAGCTAACCTTTGCTCACTGGAATCTCCACGGTTCCTCTGGGGACTGGAATACTTCTTCTTCCTGCTCTCCCGCTCTTCTTCAACAGACTCTTGAAAATTCTGTTTAACACACAGCTACCAAACAAGGACAAGTATCACTTTTTAGTGAAGAAAATTACACCAAAATGTAGTTCAAGCTACAGACAGCATCCCAAAGAAAGCAATACTCAAGTATTACTTGCCCAGAGTACTGAAGCACTACAAGTAATCAAGCACTAGAGTCTGTTGAAGGGGTTTTGTCTCAAAACTTGCTTTTTTTTTCTGCAGAAGAGATGCCCCTAAATAAAACCACTTTGACATCTTGTTTCTAAACAGAATTCAGGAAAGACAAGATCTCTCTCCACTCTACTGCCTTATTTAGCATAAGCAATTCTGCAAGTGAGGTATTTCCTGAACGTTTAATAGGTTCAGTAACCTTTCCAGGTAGGGAAGTCACTAGCTGACATTTTAAATAACTGCTTCAAGGGAAAAACCTGCTCCCATGGTGGAACTGGTCACATTTCTTGCTGGCCTCCCTCACAGCAGGTTCATAAGTCTGCCAGCTGTACCACTACTGCAAAYCACTGACCCATTCTGCTCTTCTGCTGCCATTTCACACTGCTTACAAGTTCCTGTAAATTTTGGTGGAAAAAGTTTACATGCACTGATCTTTAAAAGACTTTTTTTTCCCAATTGAAACCAAAATGAAGGCTTCCTGCATCCTCCTAAAAGTGGATTATCTGGGGAGAACTGGCAGAAATACTCAAGACCTGTCTTGACAGGGGTCTGGAGAGCTCCACCTGCAGTCCTGCTCCCAGCACAAGGTGTATCACATGGTACCTGGGGTCCCCTCCAGCCCTGACCTCACTGTGATTCCACAGGTGGTTTATTTTGTGGCCTCTGTGTGTAGGAATCACACCACACACTGAGCTTCATGACACATCATGAAGGCCTTGCTCATGTCAAAGTAACTAATTAATGTCCTGAATTCTGTAACGTTGTCCCATAAAGCCATCCTAGATATCTTCTTCTGCTTATTGCCACTCCCTTCCAGCCCCCCAAACCTCCTCCTTGGCCCCCACCAGGACCTGCATTTATTTTGGCTGACCGACAATTCCTGCAATTGTTTGTCACCTTCTCTCAAAAACTTGATTGCTTTCAATTTTGCCAACAGAACTTAAAAATCAAGGTAAAAGAGAAAACTGATGGCAAAAAAACTCCACTCGACTTTCCAAAGTAATTACTCCAATACAGAGACTGACATATTTCAATATTTCATCACAGAAAACATTTTAAGTAATTTTCACTCCTAACAGAATATACAAAACTGGAAATGTCTAGGAATGTTTTTGCTGCTTCTCCCTCTCAAACCCTTCCAAGTAATTATCCACTGGTATTGCCAGAGCTGTAAATAGGATTTCTGAGTGCTTGATCAAAGGTAGACTCTGCAAAGGGATGTAAAACGTTCTTGTCTGAATAGTCGCCTTCCATGGTTCTTTGGACACAGAGATCATTAATCACAATACAGTATATTTTTCTGTAACATTTTGTCTTACAAATGTAAGAGACCTAATTTGAAAATGAAAGGCGGGCAGAATAAATAACATTACCTCCTCCTTGACTGYTTCTTTCTCTTGCCCTGCAGGCTTTGCCTCTGCCTTTGTGGGCTCAGCAGAAGGAAGGTAACTCTTGGTGTACAAACTTTCAAAAAGTTTATCTACAAACCCTGAAGTTTCTGAGGATACAGAACACAAGAAAACAGTGTTACATATACATTTAAGTGCATGTTCACATTTACCAGAGAAGACCCTGAAAACAAACAGCTTGCAGCAGCAGCACCTCAGATTAATGAGCATTAGCTCCACTGAAAGAGCTGGAATTACATTTGTGGCATTTGAGACTGTTTATTTAGAGAAAGAAATTCCTCAGGTTTATCACAGACAGCAACAGAGATTTCTGTTCTAAGGGGCAAACACAATTGGCACCTGTGAACAAGGAACAAGTCCACAGCTATCCACAAGTTCCATCAGCTACACCCAGCAGCCTCTTTAGGGTAATTTTTATGAGAGTAAATAATTCTCAACACCCTCATCAGCAGTTCAACATCACAAGAGATGCACAATAACTTCCTAGTGAGTGTCAGACTTTCAGGTGTTTAAACCCTTAACTGTGAAGCAAATTGCCACATGTGAAGCTCCCCAGCAATCTGAAGGATGAACATGGATCAGGTTTTCAAAAGTTACCGAACACCTGTCGGAGAAGCTTCTAGCAACACGACTGACAATTTAAATTAAATTGCTTTTACTTAAGAACATTCCCTCCCACCCACCATGAAAAGTCCAAGTTACACTATTTCATATTACAATTATTATTTTTTTAATCACAATTTTATTCCTTCAAACTCGGTGTGAGATATTCAAGGCTACCAARAGGATTTTGAAGGCAGCAATGGTGCATCACCCTCCCTCCTCCTGCCAAGAGCTGAAGCCCCCAGACAGCCATGGCCACCCCACCTTTCTGCAGGAACACATCCAGCTGGTCAGCACAGAAAGCTTTCAGCTCCTTCTCGGGCTTGTCCTTCTTGACTAACGCCACGACATAGTTGGCCAAGGCCGAGGGGTCTGCGTCACATCTGGTGAGAGAGAGAACTGTGCTTGGCTGCTGCAGGATGCCAGCCCTGGGGGCACAGTCCCTGGAGAGCCCCCTGGGGCTGCTGAGCTCACACCCAGCACCAGCACAGCTGCACTGGGCCATGGAGCCAGCAAAGGGCTTTTTGCAACCACAGCCCAGTATTTTAGGGGCCTTGTGAAGCCCCCAACTGCACCTGACAAAGGTGCCCCTTCTCTGCTCTTCCTGAGCTCTGCTAAGGGAAATCCACCTTTCTTTTGCCCAGACAGACCCACTGGGCAGCCCAGCAGCTGCCACTGCTGCTGAACCTCCTCCTGGCCCAGCAGGGACACCTCAAATGGCTCTACAGGCACAGCAGAGCAGGGGCCAGGGAAGGCACTGCACGGAGAAGGATTAAACTGTGTCTAAAAATTAAAACACTGTTRTAGAGCAGTTCAGAAAACATCACAGGGGTCCATTTTCAACACACACACAGACACACWCTGCACAGCTTCAGTGACTGTCCTGATGTGCTGGGGTTTCCTCCTCAAGGATACTCCTCTGCCATATTTTACAGTAACCTTTTAACGGAGGTAAAACACATAAAGTGGAGCAATTACTGACCCAGGTTCCTTCCTCATGCTCCCTCACCCGTGTCTGGGTCCACAAAGACCAAAGACACCAACTTTGTGCAGTGATACTTCACCACTAATCTTTAAACTGCATATTGCTTTAGATTCCATTGTTCAGCYACTAGGAATGCTCCAGGTATGAAACACAGTAACAGCATCATTAAGTGACAGCTCCTTGTTTGGCCTCTCAGAAGGTGTAGACGGCAGATATCAGGTGGGGACAGAAACCTAAAACACTCAAAAGACTTTTTTTTTTAATTAACATTTAAAGAGGGGATTGTGTATTTTCTGAGAACAGTAACTCTGGAAATAGAAAGAAAAATTCTTAAGTATATATACCACAAAACAATCTCAAGTAAGAAAAAGATCCAGAAAACAAGCAAAAGGCAAAAAGCCAAGCAGAGGGCAACTGGTGACAGAAATAAAAATCCTCAATGAGCAGCAATCAAGCATCTCTGCTCTCATATAGTCTCCAACAACATTCAACCTCCACTGAAAGCCAGGGTAAATGGAGCAATTAAGAACAAAGAAACCACAAATTGACAGATTTTACAATTCTTACACGCACAGAGAAATAACCCGTATGTGATGAATTCACTGTGTGTGATGTACTGGGGCTCTCATCCACTGACTATAAATCCTCAATTTCAAATAGAGGAGACGATCTCTCACTTCACAACTATTACCTTTCCTTCCCCCATATGTCAGTCCCTCCTAAACACCCCATGCCATCCTGCAGTACAGGAGCACACAAGGTGAGTGCACTCCTCCAGGTGAGCCAGTCTGTATTGTCACCCTAGTGCCACTACAGAGTTCCTGACTGTCAGGACCTACTGGCCAATTCCTTGATTCTCTGCCTCACATTCCACACTGYAGCTCAAATGCCCAAGGAACGACTGGAGTTGGCAGGGAAAGTGCAGGAGCAGGAGTCATGCTCCAGTCTACAGACTTTCAGCAAGCTTTGACCAAAAACCAGAGAAACCTGTGACTGTAACACGGGAAAAAGAAAGTTATGAAGAACTTCCAAAAGCCTAATACTTAATGATGGCAACTGAGCAGACCTAAGGCCCATTTAAAACTCTTCCCRCAGGCCTGGGTTGTACTTGATGGGAGACCTAAGCCTGGCCAGGCACTGACAAGCAGCTTCCCCTGGTGAGACCCACTGACYCCTCGCTGTGCCTGCTCCACCAGCACCAGCCGTGTTCAGGCACYGCAGAGCTGGGGACCAGCACAAATCCAGCACCCCTCTGCAGCCAGGATGAGTCCTCAGAACCCATAAAACACACAGCGTGACCTCGATCCGTGCTGACTCCATCCCAGTCCCGCTCCACTGTAAGCAGCAGCAGGATGTAAATGCAGAGCTCCCACAGTTTCAAGGTTACTCCTGGTTTTGCCAGCTCCTGCAGCAGCCCCTGGCTCTGCTCTGAGATGGCAGTGCTGGGACTGAAGGAGACAGCACAGCCGGGGCAGCAGTTGGGAGCACACAGAATCACAGACGTTGGAAAAGAGCTCCCAGATCACCAAATCCAATCTGTGCCTGATCTCCACCTTGTCACCCAGCCCAGAGCACTGAGTGCCACGTCCAGCCCTTCCTTGAACACCTCCAGGGATGGCCAGTCCAAACCTCCCTGGGCAAAATGCCTGAGCACCCTTTCTACGGAGAAATTCCTGCTGTTCATCCCGAGCCTCCCCTGGCCCAGCCTGAGGCCGTTCCCTCTCCTCCTGTCCCTGTTCCCTGGGAGCAGAGCCCGACCCCCCCGGCTGTCCCCTCCTGGCAGGGACTTGTGCAGAGCCACAAGGTCCCCCCTGAGCCTCCTTTTTTCCAGGCTGAGTCCCTCCAGCTGCTCCCCATCAGACTTGTGCTCCAAACCCTTCTCCAGCTCCGTTGCACGTTGTAGGACAAAAGGCCCCCGGCACCTCCCCGGGCCCGGGCTGCCGCACGCTCCGGGCGCGCCGGGCCCGGGCCGGGGGCAGGGCCGTAACGCCTCGGCCGGGCCCGGCCCGCGGGTAGCGCTGTCCGCCCGGCCCGCCCGTCCCGCACGCCCGCACTCACATGGGCTCCAGCAGCTTGGCCAGCCAGGACTTGAGCGCGTCCACGCTCTCGATGATCATGGTGGCCCCGCGCCGCCCGCTCACAGATACACCGCCGCCATCGCCGCGACCTGCCCGGCACCGCCCGCAGCGCAGCCTGCTGGGCACGGCCGGGGCGGGGCCGCGCCGCCAGCACCAATCATACGGTGCCTCTCCGCGGTGCCAACCAATGGCGRCCGCCCAGAGCCCGAGCCCGGGGTCAGGGAGAACCAGCAAGTTCGGTAGAGCGAGCACATGAACCCGCGGCGACATCTTTGGGGGGTGCTGTTAAAGGGACCGCGTGCCAGCGGGCACACGCCTCGATCGGGCACACCGGGCTCATTTCTCCCTCCCCAGCCGGGACAAGGGGCCGCAGCGATCGTTCCGTTCGCTCTTCCTCCTGCCTTCCTTCTTTCCCTTCCCTTCACGCTAAAAAGGGCCCGGTCTCCCCTCGCTTTCTGCCTTGGTACGGCTGGGCTCCCCCGGCCGCTGTCGCAGTTGGCACGGCCCGTGCGGACCCGTCAAGCGCGGCATCATGGCGGTGAGTTCAGGGGGAGGCCGGGGGTTTGGCTTTAGGGCTCTTCGGGGGCTCGTGGCGGTCCCTGGGGTTCCTCACCGTCTCCTTAGGGTCACTCTTCGGCGCCGCGGTCTCYGGGAAGAGCGTTCCATAGCGGCGTGCGCCGGGCCTTTGCCCGGCGGCTGCGGCCCCTTGGTGTAAGGGTCTTAGGAGAATCTTGGTTTTGAKGGGAAAAAGCTAAATCCTCAACCTCTATGAGTGCAGAATGTGTGTGTCTGTAATRTGTGTGTCCTTTAACAATTCCTGTGTGTTATATGCTGGAAGAATAAAATCCTTTAATACTTGCCGTAYGTTGTGTGATAAAAGAATGAGGAGAAGGGCTACTGAACACGGGTTTAATTAAAATCGCTTGGAATGCTTTACCTGACGGACTCGCTGAACTACAGTTAGCGTTGTTACCAGGCCCTCTTCCTGGCATAGGGAGTGCTTTTCCCACTTTATGTACATCAGGAGGAGGATGCATCACATGGGCGTATGGAGAGTCCGGAATAAAACCGGAATTCAATGGGTGTTTTCACTTATGGTTGACATCCTCTTCTACCTCCCCATTTCAGACCTGTCTGAGTTTGTTCTTTATTGGTGGGACGGTGTCTTGGCTGCTGCAGAGTCCTCCTTTGCCGTGGCACAGGGTTGTTGACGCTCTCCTTGCAGGTCTTGGCCGGTTTCAGAGGGCAGATCTCAGGTACAGACCCGCAGAGTCATCGCGGCTGCTCTGCTCAGAGGGGTCACTGCGTGCCCTGGAGCAGTGCCTGCCCTTAGCCAAGGAGTCAGGAGTGGACTGTGATGGCTTACGGTGCTGTTGTTTCTTACCCTGTTCAGCCAGACCTCTCTTCCTTCCTCTGTTGAGCAGGAGCGTAAAGGAACAGCGAAAGTGGATTTCCTGAAGAAGATTGAAAGAGAGGTCCAGCAGAAGTGGGAGCGTGATCGAGTGTTTGAGATCAATGCTGCAGACAGGAAGGACCAGAGGAGGTATTGTTGTACTTGTTTTTTTACTGCTAGAAATGTCTTTTCATTCAAAATCTGGTGGGGGGAAAAAGTGGCCCCTTTGTAATGAGCAGTGTTCATGGCTCAGCTGGAGGGACTTGCTCACACGTTGTTGACATTTGTGTAGCTGATGACATAAAGGGCTGTCATCTAAGTACGTGTGTGGCTGAGTTCCAGCAGAATGAGAGAAGCTTTTTCATTCCCTGGCAGTGTCAGTATCCCTGGCAGTGTCAGTACCCTCTGTGGTTTTGGAACCAGGTTCTGTTTGGTGGCTTGTACTCTTTGACATGGAGGAGGTTCCTGAGTGTGAGCCCTCACCACTCAGGAGATGTCACACTGAGGGAAGGGAAGATGTGTCCTGCTCTGCCTCACAGGGAACAAGAGTGTTGCCCAAAATYCCGGGTCCTGCTCTAGGCAGCCTCTTGTAGTTTTGTGGGGATGGAGGAAGGTCCTGGGGAGGTCCTGGCTGTGGGGACAGTGGCTGGGCCACCTTGGTCACTGCTGGCTGCAGCCCCAGAGGGGATGGAGCAGAGCTGTGGGGAGGAAGAGCCTTTCACAGGGGCAGAGAGTTCTCTGCACTGTTGGGGAAGACCAGAGGACTCTTGCTTTTATTTCTACCCCAGAGTAAACCCTGAGAAGCTTCTTTATTCTCTGGGAATGCATAGCATGCTTGGAGGCTCAGTTCCTTTGGAATTGGTGGGATCAATGCTCCTCACAGGTGTGCAGAGGCTGCCTGGGGGAACAGCATTAATCACTGTGGGAAGGTCTCTACTGGAAAAGCAGTGACCTTGGCAGTATGGGGTTAATATTTGGTGTGTGGGAAAGTCAGACTAAACCAAGATAGTAACTGAAGTGGTGTAACAGGTGGCAGGTTCTTAAATTGTACATTTTGCAAGCAAACAAATGACTTGGCCTTTATTCCTGGATGTTAATGGATTGAGGGAGTGTGTGAAGGGAAGAGACAAGGCGTGAAGTAGAGTGCAAAGGTAAATCTAGAAATTCAGTGTCCTAAATGTAAATATTTTCTTAGCTGCTTTGAGAGCTCAGGTTCCAGCAACATAATACAACACCCTGCAACAATATATTCCTGTGAAACGAGGGATTGCTTGCAGTGTGCCCTTAAAATCTGAACTCACACAGTGGGAGATTAAATAAAAGACTTTAAGCCTTTGCTGTAATTAATTTACAGAAGCAGGATTAGAATGTTACCTTTGGGAACGTGTTATATCTATTTCAATGTTTTTGTGTGATGTGAGTCCTCTGTGGGTTTGTTCTTTCGTGTTTATTTTTTTAAGATGATAAAGCCTGTTACTGTATCAGCTCTTTAAAATCAAAGACTCATGTGACTGGCAAGGAAAATATTTAAATGTCACTGTGGGCTGATAATAGCTGAACATACCAGTTATCTGTTTTGCTTGTGTATTGTCTGATGGTCRTTTACAAAGCTAATTATGTGTTTTAATTCTTTGACTTTCTTCTCAGCAAAGGGAAGTACTTTGTTACCTTTCCTTACCCCTACATGAATGGCCGCCTGCACCTGGGACACACATTTTCCTTATCTAAATGTGAGGTAAAAATTCCCCTTTGCTGATTCCTTTAAATATTGCTCTAGAACAAATGCTGATTTTGTAGTTCAGTTTTGAGCTAACAGAATGCCATGTCAATTCCTTTGTAGCTTTAGTAATGACTTACTAAACTTCCCTTTTCCCCCCACATTTTCAGTAGAAATATTGCTAGCTGAAGGGAAATTCCATTCATGTAATTTTTAATTTGATGARATGGTGCTGCAGGTGTTTTCCCTTGTTTTTTCTTTGAAATGAAGTTTTTAGGAGATGCTGCTAAATGGCTCAAACTTCACAAGAGATCTGTCCCCTTTGTTTGTGCTTGCTGTGCTCTGTGACCTGTGTGGGAGCAGGTTTTGAGTGCTCGTGGGTAGGATTCCACAAGAGCCCTCTTCTGGCACCCATTGGGCTCTGGTGGAGGCAACTAGAAGCCTGGCAGCCACAGGGGCAGGAAATAAACTCTGATTTCAGCTTCCTGCCAGAGTTCCTGCCCAGCTCTGTTACCTGTCAGGGGCTGCATGTTGGAGGAGGAGTCACTCCTGTGTTTGGGCCGGTGCTGGCTCAGCCTGGGCTGTTCCTGTTCCAGCTGTTCMCTTTTCCCTCTCTGTAGTTTGCAGTCGGGTACCAGAGGCTGAAGGGGAGGAGCTGCCTGTTTCCCTTTGGGCTGCACTGCACAGGGATGCCCATCAAGGTGAGTTTTGCAGTTCCTGGGGGTTGTTTCTGGTGGGGTTTTTATCTCTAAGGCTCTTTGGAGCCTTGCTTACTGTCCATCCCCACCATCACCTTAGTTTATTTAAACACTCACCAAGGCAGTGTGATTTGGGGCCTGAATTTGTAATAGTCATGTGTTGTGCTTGAGCTATAACATTACTTTAGAGGATAAAGTGTTGGAAAGCTAAATTTTACCTGTTGTATGTTTTCCTTTACAAGAAAATCTTTACACTAAACCTCTTCCTGTCCTGGAAGGTGTTCTGGAAGTGGCAGGATCTCCTAGATGTTAATGCAAGGTCCAGAAAAAGTTTAAAACATAGAATGAAAAATGTTGTCAGTAAAASCCACTCCTTGGCTGTGATTGTATCTGGTGCCCTGGCTGACACACTCCCAATAACTCTCTTCAGGCTTGTGCAGATAAGCTGAAAAGGGAAATGGAATTGTATGGTTGCCCACCAGAATTTCCTGATGAGGAGGAGGAAGAGGAAGAAAATTCTGGTAAAAAAGAGGAAGAAATTATCATCAAAGACAAAGCAAAAGGCAAAAAGGTAAAGTTTAAACCAAGCCTTCCTGGACTGTGAGCTGTGCTTTTAAAACTTCAGAGTGCACTTTGTAGTCTTTCCCTCCTTTGGGCTCACAGAAACCTCAACACAAAGATTTTTATTGTTTTTTCCAAGGTAGCCAAGTTACCTTTAGGGGTAGACTTGAAAAAATGTATTAACTGCATGGTTCCAGAGATACYATGTTAATGCATGAACCCTTATTGGTAAGCTGATGCACTGCCTAATGGTTTTCTGAGAAAGAACAARTCAGGTCCTCAGTAATACTCTCATTTTTTTCTCTCTCTYTTTTTTTTTAATCATTCATAAGCAGGTTATAGGAAATAGTCCTGCTTTCTCAGACGTAGAGGATGTGTATTCCTGCTGTTCTGGTTATTATTTTTTTAAGTTGATATCTAGCCAGTTCTGTTTAGATAGGCTCAGTAAAATCATCCAAACTATTTTCACTTACCAGGTAYTTAAATGAGATTTAGGATTTTGGGAGTATCCCAAGTCCAGGAAAAGTTTAGAGATGCTCTGTATGTTGTTTATGTGTGCTCAGGAGATTGTCCCRCCAGAGCTGCTGGGTTTGGGGCTGTGGCTGCTCTACAGGACAGAAGGWGTGACCTTGCCTGGGTCACTGTTAGGGAGAGACAGGAGATTCTCAAGGGACAGCAGCTGGAAAAGTACCAAGAGCAAAGTGACAGCAGCAAAGGTTTTTGGTACAGGGGTGCAGGGCTATCCATCTTTCTRTAGTGCAAAACCCCGTGGGTTTGAGCAGGGCCTCAACAACAGGCAATTCTGTGCCAGGTTGTTGTGGCAGAGCCTCTGCAGGTGTTGTGGACTTTGGCATGGARCAGTTGGGAAGAGGAGGGTTAGGGAATAAACAGTGAAGGCAAGGTATGGTAGAATTGAAACTTGTGAATACAGGGTGTAGAATGTAAACCCTAATCAATTACCCTCACTAYTAGAGGGAAGGTGTGAGAAAATTTGTATTAACTTGTGTATCTGGAATCAGAGACCATAACATTAACAGGGGCAAATGCTCTTGTGACAAGACTGTGGCTTTTTCCTAATCCCASTTGTTCTTTCAGAGCAAGGCTGCTGCCAAGACTGGCGCTTCCAAATACCAGTGGGGGATCATGAAGTCTTTGGGTCTGTCTGATGAAGAAGTGGTCAGTTTTTCTGAAGCTGAGCACTGGCTGGATTATTTCCCTCCCCTTGCTGTCCAGGATCTGAAGAGCATGGGGTTGAAGGTGACTCTGGGTGATCCTAACCTCAGTTTTACAGGCAGCCAGACCTGTATTGTTTCTGTGTTGGTGAATGTGCTGCTTCTGCTTGAGATTTTCTGTGTAGTACCACCAGAATTCCAGGAATGTTTCTGATATTTATGGAATTAGTCATTTAACTTTTTAATGCTCTCAGGTGATAATTAAGTCCTTTCTTATATAGAGCTTGTACCCTGTACAGTGGTCACAGCTGGAAATGAGTCCAGTAAAGACATTATGACCTGTGGTTCCCATGTGAGATAACTTGTCTGTAGTCAGTATTGACAGTAGTTCTATTTAGCATCACATCGTTCTTCTTCCTAAAAGTATTTGTCCTGCTGACAACAGATTTTTGAAAATTAAGAGAAATAAAGATGATGAAACAAGGCAGTGCTGAAATTCAGCTTGAATGGGTAGTTAAAACTGCTACAAAACCTCTAMATTTCTCAGTCAGTGGAGGGACCTCAAATCTTTGACATCTCTGCTCTGGGAGAGCAGGCACAGATGTGTGTTTAAGCTTACACCCTTTATGGGATACTTACTGGCATTGTCTTTTTGGAGAGAAAGCTCATTTTRTTTTTAAAATAATAGTTATGGTATTATGAGATTCCTTTGATTTCTTGAYTGTACTTACTCACTGGAGCCCCTGCCCATTTTCAGGTGGACTGGAGGCGTTCCTTCATTACAACAGATGTCAATCCCTATTATGATTCCTTTGTGCGGTGGCAATTCCTTACACTGAAGGAAAGAAATAAGATTAAGTTTGGCAAACGGTAAGCTRCCACTCAGCTCTGAGTTTTTGGGAAAGTGGATAAGCTCAGCTGTACCAAAGACAGAGCCCTGTCACATGTCTCTGGAGCATGCTTTTAGGTCACATGAAAGCAGAATCTTTCATTACTGGTGCTCTGCCTGATGTGGTGAAGTGTAGTTGTGCCAACAAAGCATGTCTCCTGGTTTTAGTTTTTCCATGGGTAGCAACTCCAAGCAAAAAAGGGTCAATTCTGAAAGCTCTTGTGAAAACTGAACATTGTCACTAATGGAAACAGATCCACGCAAAATTTGAAAATACCATTAAGAGGTCTTTTTTCTCCAGAGAGCTATAGTTTTTTTTCTTCTTGTTCTATACACTATTTTACTATCTGCTAAATGAAAATACTCCTTTTTYTAGATATACAATTTATTCTCCTAAAGATGGACAGCCTTGCATGGATCATGACAGGCAAACAGGAGAGGTAATATTTTTACTTGACAGTTTCATGCATTGCTTATGATCTTAAATACTGAATAGAAAGTAAATTGTATCTTGGAGCAAATCGTAGTTTGGATGTGCAGAGTCACTAGCTCTCAGCTGTCAGTGCATGTGCAAATTGAATTAAGTCCTTTCTTGAGGGCTTAATTGAGGATTTGTCTGGAACTATGGATAGTATTTTGCATTGTAGCTGGTTTCTGTGATCCTTTGGCAATCTGTGCCAGCAGCATCACTTCATTGTGTTGTTGTCTGTTGAAACTAAATAAACAAGCTGTTGTTAACTTAGATGTTGCTGATACAGTGTCTGTGACAAGTAAGTTTTTGGCTGTAGGAATACAGTATAATCTCTCTGCAGTCTACATTTTAGTGAACAGCCTTTCATATGGATGGAAATAGGATTTACTCTGAGGAAAGCATCAGTACCTTAAATAGTGTTTGGATTATGTTCCTACAGAATAGGATTTATTTTCTTTTCTGCTCAAGTGAGTTTCATTTATTAATTGTTGCATTGTTTGTGGGAATTGTAGGGTGTTGGACCTCAAGAATACACGCTGATAAAAATGAAGGTGTTGGAACCTTACCCTGCAAAATTGAGGTAGGTCTTGACTTTTTAGTGGCAGATGGCCTCTATCTCCTGGGCAGAGCTGACCATTGAATTGAACAGTCTGTTTTGCCTAATGCAGAATTTAATTTCA
>QVAJ01000361.1:393566-415806 GCA_003546035.1 Mixornis gularis
TCAAGTCTCTTTCAAGCCAGTGAAGAGGATGTATGATGTGTAAATGCCCCATTGCTGGGCTCCTCTTTCAGAAAAAGAGAGCAGTAAACAAACAGTGATTGTGGCATCCCTCTGATGAGACTCCTTGATGAGGATTGGGAGTGGGAGAGGCTTCAGGCATTTAGTCATTATTCCCTTGTTGTTGTGGCATTGTTATGTCCACATTATAATGCATCGTCCACATTATAATGCATCTGCACAAATGGTGTGTGCAAGTGGAATGGAAGCTCAGCATCCCATTTTCCTTTGCCTTTCCCCCTCCCTCTGTCCCCCAGTTTCCTAGGAGCTGTTTCAATCGGGGTGTAGTCAGTGGGGAATATTTTGTGCTTATGTCCTCCTTTTCCTCATGCATTCTGTACAAAGTGCTGTGAGCTGGTACCTTAGAGAAGTACAGAGTCAAGCCTTGCCACATTTTACCCAAATACTGAGGCAGAGAGCCTGGGCAGTGGTGAGAGCTATGCAGTAAATGCTGTGAAACCAAGTTAGAATGGAGGGGATGGTTTTTAGTAAGTTGTCAGGATTTTCCATACTTTGCTAAGTACTTAAACCTCAGCTTTCATTGCCCTTTCAACTCTTAGGGTGAAGCCATGATTTATATGGAACCCGAGAAACAAGTTATGTCGAGATCTGCTGATGAGTGTGTYGTGGCCCTTTGTGACCAGTGGTAAGTGAAACAAAGCTGGAGTTGTAAAGTTGCTCCAGCTGTATGATTGCACACTACTTCTTGGTTGCTTTATTACAGTAAACCTCTCCTGACTGTAGGTATTTAGATTATGGTGAAGCGAGCTGGAAGAAGCAGGCGTCAGAGTGCTTGCAACATCTGGAGACGTGAGTTATGAATGGGGCTGTAAAGGAGAGTGACTTTGCTGCTGTTGGTGGGGTCTGAGAGGGTKGAAGGCAGTAAGAGCTTCTTTCTTACAGGTTCTGTGAAGAGACTAGGAGAAATTTCGAAGCCTCCTTAGGTTGGCTGCAAGAGCACGCGTGCTCCAGGACGTATGGCTTAGGTAGGCAAAACATTCCTTTCTCAGTTGGTGCTTCATAAAGATGGTACTCCTTGTCTCATTTGGAAGGCTTCAATGCAGTRTAACATCCCCAGTGGTGTAGGGAAGTGTGGGAACAATGTTGTCCCAACTTGTATCTTGGCCCAGCGTCCCAGAGAAGGTGTGCTTTGTTGGAAGTGCACGGGGCTGGTAATATTTGCACTRCCACACGTAGTCTGTACAGCATCTTGGTAGCTTTTTGCCTGGGCTATTGATTTGGAAAGGACCTCAGAAGAGGGAACTTAAACCATTTTTTGGGTTTTCTTCTCCAATTCTGATTAGCCTTCATCTTGTGTGGTCTGACATGGGACAGCTGCTAGAAGTGCACTATAACCCACAGCAGATGTTCTTGAGCTGAGCTGTGTCAGGAAACAGCTTTGAAAATCAGCAGCTGTTTGCTCTTGAGTAAAACCTTCAAATGCATAATTTAATTTTTAAACCGAATATTTTTAAAAGCACAAGCACGAGTACTAATGTATGTGTGTACGTTTATGTGTTCCACTGAAACTCGCAAGCTGCTGGTGTGTGCCTGTGGGTCGTGCCTGTGGGTCGTGCCTGTGGGTAGGGGTGGTGCTGGTGGTGCCTGACACAGTTTCCCTGTCCAGGGACCCGCTTGCCTTGGGATGAGCAGTGGCTGATAGAGTCTCTCTCTGACTCCACCATCTACATGGCCTATTACACCGTGGCTCACCTGCTGCAGGGAGGGAACCTGAGGGGCCAAGGAGAATCTCCTCTGGGCATCAGGTAAGGAAAGTGAACCATTAAGTTCTCTTGTTTAATTGGGTTTGCTTATCTCCTGAATTGCTCTGCAGAAAGACTTGCCAAGGGGGCTGAGTCTTTGCTTTTGTGTGTAAAAAGCATCTTTATTAAACTTAACCTACCATGAGCTGAGTTAGAACAGGTCTGCAGAGAGGCAGTAAGTGAAGAGAGGAGTGTGATAGGCAGTGAGAGAGAGAGTGGAAAAATGCTTCTGAAAGCATCTCTGAAAGAACTGTGTGCAGCGTAAATCATCTTTTTCAATACTTGTTTGACTTGCCTTGAAATGGGCCTTGGCTGGTTGTTGGGTAATTGGTTTCAGTGGCTGCTTAGGTGTCTGCTTGCTGAGRCTGCTGTGCACCACAATAAATTGTACGCTCCAGGGTACAGAGGGAGCAGGATTTAGCTCTTGGTTTTTGTCACTGTCACTCTCCTGGAAGCTCAGAACCATCTTTTATCTACAATTTGTCTGTGGAATTCTTCAGAGCAAGGGGGGGAGATGTGACCTCTGGGTTGGAATGACTTTTGAAGTGTGGTGAAAGGGATCAGAGAGATGAGATAGTACAGCTCAGTTAGGAGTTGATAAAACACTTCACATTGTGCCTTGATTCATCTGCTCTAATTCAGAATAGTTTATGGACTAATTTCTGGAGTAGTTTACTTGATGTTATAACTAATCTGAAAACCATTTCCAAACTAAAGATTCTGATTCTTACAGACAGAAATACCTCTGAGACTGGACAAGGCTGTCATTTGGGCTCAAACCTCTCTAATTACAGAGAAACTATGCACGAGCTAGTCATGTCTAGAAACAAGCTTTGAAGTGAGCATCCTGGGCCCTGAATTACAGATTTGATGTAATTAAACATGTACAATTAGAGTGCTCTCCTATGCAAGTAGATAACATCTAGCAGCCTTGGAAAATGCTTTTTGCTGATACTTGCTCTGTGGTGTGAAGGAAAAGGGGGTTATGGTATRGCACAGGTCAAAGCCCTTAGCAGGTGCTAACACGTAGCAAACTTTGGATTGGAAATATTTAATTGGAGTGCATGCAGTATCTGGTGCATTCTGCTGAAGTTCTGGGAGCCAGGAATAAAAATCTCTGTAGAAACAAGAAGGATATGTGTTAATGCAGCCCAGTGGCTACAGAGCTGTGGGTATCAGTTGTATCTCATCAGTATTTTCCTTCAAAATTGTGAATCCTACCTCTGGTAATTGCTCAGATGTGTCTTGCAGTAAATGTTAATTTTAARTGTTCATTCCCTTCGAAGTGGGAAAGGACCACAAATATTTTCCCTTTAGGAGGCAGTCTTGAACTGTGCAGCAGTTCTCTCCTGTTCCTCCTGCTCTTTGACTTGTGGGAAGCCAGAAGGACTGGCTCCATGAGACATACCAGTGAGGGGCTCTCACTGTTCACTTAAGGTCACAGGTGGGGCTGAGGCTTGGTGGTGACATTTGGAAAAGAAATGATCAGGTTTCCAGGATATTCAAGATTATGCTTTTATTATTAATAATATTTTTTCTTTATGGGAGTCTTTATGGTTTTTGTTGGGAAATCTCAAAGGGCAGTTTAAGCAGGACATGGCTTGAGCAGTTCTGAATTTGTTTCTGACGTTGGATTCAGGCACCTGAGCTCAGGCAAAGGCCCTGAGCACTCTGTCCGTGTTTGCTGATCACATGGASTGTGCTGTAAGAAAGGAGCAGTAGGTTTGAGCTGCCTTGTAGAAAGTGCTGTGGAGTGTGAGGAGCTTTAGCTGACTGTGCAATGTGGGACTGATTCTGTGCAGGGCCCATCAAATGAGCAAAGAGGTTTGGGATTACATCTTCTTCAAGACAGCTCCATTCCCTAAAACTGACATTCCGAAAGAAAAGCTGGATAAGCTGAAGGAGGAGTTTGAATTTTGGTATCCTGTGGATCTCAGAGTTTCTGGCAAAGATCTGGTTCCAAATCACCTGTCGTACTACCTCTACAATCATGTGGCCATGTGGTCAGAGCAAAGGTGAGTTGGGATGTGATGCAGGTAAAGCTGGAGAGTTTGCAGTTCTGTTGCATTTACGAATTGCCTTTGGACTGTACAACATGTAGAATTGTGTTGAAAATGTATTCTTTCATACTACAGCTTTGATATAGTTGTCTATAATAGAAGTGACTGAAATGGAAGGGTTTTTTATCATTTTTACCACCCCTGCTTTTTCTGCATTATCTCCTCCTATGGATTTCCCAGTGTTGAGTTGTATTCCTTCACTGGMATTTATGTGACTTTATTATTAAGTCTCCTTAATTCCTTCTCAAGGATGGCTAAAAGAGCCACATATACTCCCATGGGCTGTGCAGGACTGGTTGAGAATCTTYGCCCATTGCATGATGCTTTTATGGTGAAGATACTGTTTGCATTCCCTTGAACTTTGGTTTAGGGGTTGTATAAAACTCTATCTAGAAAAAGTGGTTTTCTGATGTATAGTGAAGATGATTGTGGGTAATTTCCTACCTCCTTCCTTCATGGGTAGAGATGTGGACCCAGCACTATTGTCCTCTTGGGCAGTGCCAATCACTGACCTTTAAATTAAAAATATCTGAACAGAGGAAGGTGACATAAATAAACTGTAACTGCAGGTGCACTGCTCCCTACCTTGCATTTCAGCAATGATAATCCTTAGCCTTTATACAGTAATTCTTTTCATCTTTAGAGACACTCCTTAATACATTTAAGACAACCCTTAGGTATTTTTTTTGAAGATTCCACTTGAGGCATTCATCTCAAACTGGAACATAAAGTGTTTGTTCCTTTTTTAAAAAGAGAAAATGTATTTACTTGGCCAAAAGATTTGTATGTTGTCTTCAAACAGAGAAAAGTGGCCAGTAGCTGTGAGAGCCAATGGACATCTGCTCCTCAATTCCGAAAAGGTACGGCGAGGTTTTGTGTGACGTGGCTTTTGTGTGGTCAAAACAGGCACTTGCTGCCAGACTGGAAACTTCTTCTTGGGATGTAGGCAGGGGAAATAGGGACATTTCTTCATTAGTGCCCTCCAGTTTTTCATTCATTAAAGATAAAAACCTGCCTTGCCTGTGATTCTATGCAGCACTTGCCCTTAAGTCAGCTGTTGTGTAGTCTCACTGATTTAGTGAAGAGGTCAGTGCATTTCTGTTAAGTTTTAGGCTAATATAGAATATTTATTTATTTCACTAAAGTTTAGCTTTTTAGAGCATTGGAGTAGGTGCAGCAAGACGAAAAGGTGTGCTAATAGCTTGCTAAAGTGTGCAAGTTCTGACACTGAATTGAATTTACAGTGTCTGAACCCAGGAATTAGGCCTTGGAGAGTGTGTGTYATGAATCAAAAAAACACGAAACAAATCCTAGTGGAGTCCTTCTTGAAAAATCAATGCAGGGTCTTTTAAAACTGTTGTTTTTAAAACTACAGGGTTGTTAATTTTTAAACTGCCAGTTTTAAAGTAGTATTTAAGTTTAATTTAGGGAATTTCTGGGATTATATTTYGTTGCTGAGTGTATGCAGAGTTGAGTCTACTTTTGCTGTGAGAYCTCCTTCAGATTTACCAAAGTGCTTTTTGCTGTAATTCATGAGAAAATTGTTTGCCCAAACCCTTGCTGGGTCTGTCTTGCTTATCCACCAACACAGGGGATGTGTGAGAAAACAAACACTCTTATCTTTCTTTCAGATGTCTAAATCAACAGGCAACTTCCTCACCCTCACTCAAGCTGTTGACAAGTTTTCTGCAGATGGTGAGTACATTCTGACCTGCATCTGATTGTCAATTATGCCAAAACGACTAAAATGAGTGTTTTGCTCTCAGATGAGTTTACTGGAGTATTGAATGGCAATAAATCTGCCACTTACCACCTGTTCTTCTTGAAAAGCTGAACTCCTCTTGGAAGACTGGGATGTGTGTTAGCACATCTGGTTCAGCCAGGAGCTGCTCCTGGGGCTGAGCCCTCCAGGRGGGCAGCCTGCTTGATCTTTGTTCCCTGCAGAGATCAGAGCACAGGACAGTGCTGGTGTGCATGGGTGTGTACACGTGTGCCGTGCTCCTTCCATGCTCCCATGTTTGGAGCAGTGGCTGTGCTGCTCTCCTGSTTCTGCTGTCTGTCTGGCCCCTTCCCAGGGAGGGCAGTGTTCCTCTCCCAGGGGCATCTCTGGCTGGCCAGGCAGTTTGTGGGCTGGCTTTGCATTTGTTAACTCCAGCTGGGGTGAGCTGTCCTGGCTGCAGGAGGCACAGTGCTCCTTTGGCCAGCTGGTGGCACATGGCAGCTGATCCCCTTTCCTCCAGGCATGCGTCTGGCCTTGGCTGATGCTGGAGACACTGTTGAAGATGCCAACTTTGTGGAAGCCATGGCAGATGCTGGCATTCTTCGTCTCTACACGTGGGTGGAGTGGGTGAAGGAGATGATTGCAAACAGAGACAGCCTGAGGAGTGGCCCAGCYAGCACCTTCAATGACAGAGTCTTTGCCAGGTATGGTACAGAGGTTAATAATACARTTTGGGCCAGATTTTTCCGTGCAAGGAGGAATCCTGTAGTTATTTTTTTTCTAGAAATTAACAAATTCCATAAAACAGAGCTCATTCCAGAGTAGGTTATGGGGTTTGGCTGCAYTGGTGACAGTTTTACAGTGTTGCTATTACATGGGGCAGACTTTGTGGTATTCATGCTGTCACTTCCCTCCCCAGTGAGATGAATGCAGGCATAATGAAGACAGACCAAAATTATGAGAAGATGATGTTTAAGGAAGCTCTGAAAACTGGCTTCTTTGAGTTTCAGGTAGGAGGTGTAAGAAAGTGACACCCAATATTTGTTACTTTGTGGATTTCTTTTGATCCTTCTGTCTCTGATCCTTAATTATACAGCTGAAGTTGGAATCAGAATTGTGTCAAGAAATAAGAGTACTTCAAAGGAATAARTGTGGAATCATAGAGGTCTGCTTGTGTCAATTTACAGAGGTGCAGAGGAAAGCAAGTGCAATTCTGCAAATAGTCCTGATAGCTAATATGAGCAAGAAGCTGCTTAAAAAAAGACATTAAAAAGAGTATTGCCTTTCTTTATATCTTCTGTGATAAAGGACTCTTTGTAAGAAATCCAGATAATTCATCAACAAAATTGTTTGGAAGCATAGTGCTTTTTGATATCCTCCATAAACCATGTCTCCAGAGTGTCTGCAGAGCCGTGCTGCTCCATTTAATGAATTACACATGCTCCTTCATGTGGCTGCTTTGAGATTCTCAGGACTAGGGTTAAATAGGCTGAATTATGTGTAATGATAGATCATATTCATTGCCTTTTTCTTAGTCCTTATTAGTATCTGTATGTAAGTTATTTGGGATGACAGCACCTGATACACAGCTGTGAATGTTTTTGTCTTTTATGTCTGTGCCAATAAACAGTTTTTTAAAGTACCACATAAATGCAAAAATCCAGTGGCCAGCTGGCAGATTCACATGTGGGTACTTCAGGAAAATGCCGTTCTTAGAAGTCAATAATGGATTGTGACAAGGTGCTCACGTTCTGGAGCTGTGTTAGAGYCCAGAGGTGTGTGTGTGGCTCTGGGTGTTCCTCCCTGGCAGCAGAGGGCTGATGGTGTGTTGTTGTTCCAGGCAGCAAAAGACAAGTACCGGGAGCTGGCCATCGAGGGCATGCACAGGGAGCTGGTGTTCCAGTTCATCGAGGTGCAGACCCTGCTGCTGGCCCCCATCTGCCCCCACCTGTGCGAGCACATCTGGTCCCTGCTGGGGAAGGTACTGACATTTCAGTCCTGTCATTGATTCACATCTGAGCTGTTATGGTTTTCAGTAACGCCCATGTCAGGCTTACAGATAATATTCAGGTACAAGTAGAAGAAATGTGTCAGAATCCAAGGAGTCATACTGGCTTATTGTGGCTGCAGAGAGCTGGCCTCTTGCTGTGATGGTGTGTGCAACATGAATACCAGTCACTGTCGTTGTCTGCTTACAAAGAGGTGATCTGAAATAAAGTGAAACAATGCAATAGTCTTACATTTCTGCATAAAGCTTAGTTTTGATGTTTTTTAAGCCCTCTGCTTGTAGATGGCCTTCTGTAGCCACATGGTAGTTGTGATTGTGTGTATAGTCCTGAACACACTAGCCAAGTGCTTCTTGGCTGTGTGCCCACTCCTTCAGGGCACTGTGGGTGGGTGCTCACTGAGGTCCAAACTGGCTAAACTCTTTTCCAAGCTGCAATGGTTGGAAGCCCACCAGCTAATGTGTGTTGAGCTCAGTGCATTCCTGTCTTGCTGTGCCCCAAGGCTGAGTCCATCATGAGGGCCTCGTGGCCAGCAGCAGGGCCCGTGGATGAGGTGTTGATCCGCTCCTCCCAGTACCTGATGGAGGCAGCTCACGACCTGCGCCTCCGCCTCAAGAGCTACATGGCTCCTGCCAAGGGAAAGGTGAGCTCCTCTCTTTGTCTGCTTGTGTGGTGACTCTGTATTGCCTACAGGCTCCTTCCTGATTGTTTTTATCTCCTCAGAAAAGTACCAAAGAGCCCTCCCAGAAGCCTTCTCACTGTACCATCTACGTGGCGAAGAACTACCCGCCCTGGCAGCACACCACGCTGTCCGTCCTGCGCAAGCACTTCCAGGTGCTCGTCCCCTCCTCTGCCCTGCAGCTGCTTGCCTGCTCTTTGAGGGCTCRTTTTCCTTCTGTAGAAAGTTTATGAGCTCTACCTAGTTACCAAATTATTTCAATGGATTTTCTTTATGCTTTTACAACTGTCCAGTGAGTTTTAATGCTTAATGAAAATGTCCYAAGGACTGACATTGATTTGACAGTTGCATTTCATTGGTTTTGACAATCTGAGTAAAAACATGCCTGTGCTCTGTTGTTTCTTCCATTTGTAAGTGGTTAGCTTTTAAATATTCTTGCTTACAAGTATATTTTGGAGGAAACATGGTTGACTGACAGACTACTGCTRCCTTACTCTGCAAGTGGGCTTAGAAGTCCTTGAGTAAGTGTATACCACTCAGCAGGGTCACAAGTAGCTTGAAAAGGAATGTCAGTCAGAAGAAGAAATATATTAAAAAAGCAGAAGGATCTATTCTTCTGATGTGGGGAAACTGCTGAGAGTGGCTTTTGGGATCCTGAAGAACCATCCTCAGCCTGAACACACCAGGGTTGTAGCTGATAGATTTGGGAGWCCTGATTATTCCAGCTTGTGTCARTATGATAAACCAGTATTCCTGATGTGGAATTTGTTCTTGGGGTTATTCACCTTTGGGCATTGTATCAGTTTTTTTTCTGTGTTAGTGGTAAATGCTGTTTGGGTTTCAAAAGGATGAGAAAATTGTCTGTGGAATCAATGATGTTGACAAACCTTGCTGGTATTAATGGGAAAGCAGGAAAGGTATATGACACTGAAGGGCAAGTTTTTTCATGATAGCTGTTCTCTTTAATGCTTGTTCATCCCTGTTTAGGTCAATGGAGGTCAGCTGCCAGATAATAAAGTAATTGCCAGTGAGCTGAACACCTTGCCAGAGCTGAAGAAGTATATGAAGAAGGTGATGCCCTTTGTTGCCATGGTTAAGGTAAGTGGCAGAGGGACAGTTCTGGTACAGGRAAGGCTTTTGTGAATGCAGTGTCCCCCCTTGCCCTTTGCTTATTTGCCATCTTCATGGGTTTGTTTATAAACATCCTTTACATCTGTAGAACAACTATATAATAAAAATGTCTCAATGTGAATTAGCCCAGGTGAGCTCTGGATCTGGTGGAGGCTTGGTGCTTTCTGTGTTTTGTGGGTGATATAATCTGTACTTCAAACATACCTGGATCCCCCTGTATTTGACATGTATCCTATTGGACTTCTCCAGTTTTTCATGCTGAAATGAGTCAAGTGTTGCTTTGGAGACATAAAAACTGGAAGCTAAGAGTAAGGCCAGAGTTGATTGATTGCAGTATGKTTAAGGGAGGAAACAACAGACTGTTCTGAGCCTTGAATGGAATTATGAATTTTGTGTTTATCACTTAAGGTTTATCACTTAATATTCTGATAGGCCATTATTTTTCCCAAGTCATGCAAGCCCATGAAAATCTTGGCTTCCTTTTATTTAAAGAAACTTTCTTGTGCTTGCTGTTGCAGATGAAAATTCAATACAGCAATTAGGGAGAGCCAGGAAGCAAAGAATTAACATTTTTTTTTWAAAAAATGGGTGGGGGGTTTGCAGTGTACAATTTAAAACCTTTTTGATGACTTTTCACAATCTGTAGAAGTTAAGAGGGATCAGTAATGGAAAATRCATTAATGAGTGTTAAAAAAAACCCTTTTTCTCCTTAAAAGAAAATTAGTTTTTCTTCTCTAGCTTGATTTTTGAAATGCACGTAATAATGTCTTCTATTTGTCAGCTTTGTCMTGTTTTCTAAGTGGAGCTGTTCTTTGCTGTGTCTGTGGGGTTGTTCTGATTGTTCCTTTTCATGGGAACTTGGAAGCCTTCAGAGGAGCAGAGAGCACAGAGCAGTTCTGGAGCTTCCTGTCTAAGTTTGTAGGAACAGTTGGGATGTGTTAGATCCACTGATCCAGCTGGGAAAGGTCAGACAAGCTCTCAGCCCTAAGAGTTAGGGCTGAAACATGAAAATGTCTTTAGTCTGGCAGCAGTGAGTGATCCTGGGACACGGGGGGAAGGAGCTGGGGTTTACCTCAGATCCATSTTTTTGCTTCCAAAGAGCAGCGACTTGTTTCCCACAGAGACATGGAAACATCTGAGCTTGGACTCCCCTGAGCAGTGGCTTTCTCTGAAACCAATTATTCATCAATTCCAGGGCACAAGGAGCATTTCTGCTTGTGCTTCCTACTCATCAGAGCAGGGCTGAGATGCAGGAGCACCTCTGTGATTTACAAAGGGAAGCAGTTCCATGTTAAAAGGGAATCTTTCACATTAAACTGATGAGGAAACCAGGAAACCACAACCATGCTGAGGCTGACAAAGCAGAGCTTCAAAGGAGACAGCTGGCTCAGCATGTGAGAGCCAGGCAGGGACAGATTAAACTCCAAAGAGGAAGTTCTGTTTTAGTTAAAAAAAAAAAAATAAAATCGTGTGGTTTTTATACTGCCTTTACTACTGTGTCTCTTGTGACTGTTGCTGCTGGCTTTCTGGACTAATTAAGTTACTTTTATGTTAACGTACAAAGTGGTTGTTATTTCCCTGCAGAGAACTTGCTGTGAGCACGTCCAGGTGTTGTGGGCTTGTCCTTTATTTTAAACTGGGTCATAAGCCTGAGTTTCCTGCTGTGAAATACCACTGAAATGCTGACTGATTTTGTGAATTCTCMACCTGCACATTAAGTAGGGATTTAAATAACTGTGAATGTCAAACACCTTTTCAATTCTATATTAAAAATGTGTTCTAATTGCTCTTACTCCTCCCATCAGTGTCACCAGCTCCCTGTAGAAGAAATCCTGTTACAAGAAAATTATTGCTCCAAAGTTAATGTTGTGCCAGCAGAGAGCTCTTGGATTTACAAGCCTGTTCTTTTCATGACTAATGTGGATAGTTTGCCATTTTGAAGCATCATTTTACTTGCAGCCTTTAGAGGGTTTTAATACTTTTTCCAACCCTCCCCCCCACAGGAAAACTTGGAGAAAAATGGTTCTCGTGTTCTTGATCTCGAACTGGAGTTTGATGAGCGTGCAGTGCTCATGGAGAACATTGTCTATTTGACAAATTCCCTGGAGGTTGGTACAGACTTGGCACCTACTACTTGGCATTTATTGGGACAGCAGCAACCTTCCCTAAGGCTCTAAGCCTCTTCACATTAACTTCTGGGTGTGCATTGCTCAAGTAACAGTTTTTAATCAACTTTCTGTTTCCATTTGTCAAATATATGCATGTAGATCTGTTGAGTGTTGGCATGAGGTACAGGGGTAGGTGTGTGCTACAAACATGGCCCCGGAAAACAGGGCTGGTTTTCACCTCAGTACTGGGTGTAGCTGTGACACTGACGTCCCCTGGCACTTCTGAGGAGACATTTTTCTCTGAGCCAGTCTGTATTTCACATTTCCAGCTGAAGAAACAAGAAGGAGCTGCTTCAAGGCATTAGCAAGAGCAGTCAGTCCTTGGGCACCTGCACTGGCACGTTGGCTGCAGCAGGCTGTGTTCCCTCTGCAAGGAGCAGGGTCTGGGCAGGGCTCCTCACACTGTGCTGTGTGAGAGGCATCCAGTCTGGGAGCAGTTGTGCTGCTTCATATGATGAGCAGAATTTAGTTTAATAGGCAACATGGTAATGAGGGGACAGCTCAGRCATGTGGTGTCCCACCCAGAACAAACAAAATCAAACAGCCCCAACACCAAAAGTCAAAATCAAACGTAATTGTTTTTTAAGAATTAGGAATGATATATATTGCAGAGCTGGAYGTAACCTGGAAAACAAGTGTGACTTCATTGGGGTTGTCCCATGTCAGAGCAGAGCTGAGAACGAGCAGCAGCTTTTACTGTAAACTATCTGTAAATCTTCAAAATCCCCTGACATGGGGGAAGGAGCAGTGTGTCCTCAGAGCAGGGACACACTGCTGGGAACAGCCAGAGGGGCTGGGGGGTCTCTGGGGTCCCTGTCCTCAGAGACTGACTGTGGGGTCTTGTCACAGGGAGTAGGTGACCCTCAGAGGTCCCTTCCAAACAAGATTTTGTGGGTTCAGGTGTGCTTTTGTTGCTTTGTCAGTGCAGGTTTTGTTTCCCCTTTCCTACATGAGCAGCTGTTTGATGGGGCTGTAACCTCTGCTCTTCCCTCTAAAGCCATTAAACTCCTGCTTGTTTCCTCCTCCCCTATTTTTTCTTTTATAGCTGGATCACATTGAGGTGAAGTTTGCTTCTGAAGCAGAAGACAAAATCAAAGAAGACTGCTGTCCTGGAAAACCATTTTCTGTATTCAGAACTGAGGTAAAATCAGAAATTCAGATATTGGAAGTCTGAAAACTTAATTTAAAAACTTAACTTGTAACTTTACTTTTGTCTGGGTTTTTTTAGATATGCCATTTAAAAACTTTGATCATACATGAATGTTTATCATGTACGAATATTTCTAACTCTAAAAGTAAAAATATCATTGATTTCCCAAAATACGTCTTAAACCCTTGTTGCACTTTGGGCTGCATTTTAGAGTTGGGGCAGTGCTGGTATCCAGCATGGCCAGGCAGGTTCTAAAGGGATTTTGTCCCTCTGGAAGATTTATTAACAGCAGGTGTTTATTTGGTTTAGTTTCACATTTCTCCTGGGGGATCACATGCACAGGATCTCCTTTGAGGTCTGTATTGTTCCTCACAGCCTGGGGTGTCCGTGTTCCTGGTGAACCCTCAGCCCTGCAACGGCCACTTCTCCACAAAAATGGACATCAGGCAAGGGGACAACAGGGAGACCATCATCAGGCGCCTGATGAAGATGGACAGAGGCATCAAAGGTAGCACCAGCCCAGGTGTGCAGCTGTGCCACCTGCTGAGGGGGGACACAGGGGTGTGACAGACGTGGGACATGCCCTGTGCATGCAGGGGTGTGCCAGCTCCTGGTGGTGGAGGTTTGGGAATGGCTGGAAGCAGTGAGATGGAACAGGGACTCCCTCCCTGTCTTCCCAGAAGGTGTCAGTGTGCTGTTGGGCACGGGGCTGGCAGGCTGCACTTGCAGGAAGGCTTAGCTGAGGAGTCCCAGGGTTCTTGGTCTGCTCAGCAGTCTTATTAATCTGCCTTTTGATGGGGAATTGTATTGAAATCAGCTCTCACCTTCCTCTTCCTCCCAGTCTCTGAAGTTCATTCCTCAGAACATGAGGAATAACTGTTCAGTTACTCAGACCAGTCCTGAGCCAGATAAAGCAAATTTGGTGCTTGAGATGTGGTATTAGGAGCTGGTGGTTCTGTGTGGTTTACCCCATTTCTGTTGATAACTCACTGTGTAACCACTGAAGGACATCGTTGTGTTGGTGTAAACCTGAACACAGCAGTTATTCCCATGAGAATCTATCTCCTTGGAGCAKGTGTGGAAGTTCCAAGGGTTCAGCACTGCTGTGGTGAGCTCTGTTGGTGCTGTGTCAGCTGCCATGGCCTGAGCAGCTGCTCTCTCTGTGCAGATCTCTCCAAGGTGAAGCTGATGAGGTTTGATGATCCCGTGCTTGGGCCCCGCCGTGTCCCAGTCCTTGGCAAGGAGGAAGCAGGGAAAACTCCTATCCTGGAACAAGCCATCTTCCACATTGACCTGGCCCGGAGGCACGTCTGTGTCACTGAGAACGGCCTGACAAGGGACATTGGGGACACCATTGTTTACCTGGTTCATTGACCTGGCACTGAGGAGGTTCATGTTTTGAAGGGTCTGTATTAAACAAAGGGGAGAATTTGTTCTGTAAAAAAATAAAAAGCCCACCCAAACCAACCTGAGTTCACATGTGAGTTGCCCCTGCTCTTTTAAACAGGGRTTTAATAAAATTATTTTCCTCTGATGTTTTGGCTTCTTTTGAAAAGAAACAGTTACCCTGGAGCCCCTTCCTTTCCAGCTGTGGGCAGGGTCTTCAGAAACAAGTTTGAATGSCACACTTAGAATTCCACTCCTTCCTCCAGGGAGCTGTGCTGCTTCTCGGCTGCATTCAGCTCCCTCCAAAGCTGATTCAGCCAAAGGCTTTAACTGAAAAGCCTGGTGCTGCCTGGGGGGGGACAGGGGTGGCCCTGGCAGGTGGGAACTGGTGTGACACAAGGCAAGGAGCGTGATGGTGTCACCTGTGCTGGCATTGGTGTGTAAGGTCTGATTGTGGTTTATTCTCTCCTGGGTCCTGCCTCAGGACTGGACTTTCCATTCCATTTCATACCTGCAATCAGGTAACCCCCTTGCCCAGGTAACCTCCCTCCCCTTGCCATCTGTTCCCAACAGGCAAAACCTGAAATAAGAAAGTGAAAATAAACATTCTTGGGCTTTTTCATGCAAAAAGTTTTAATGGTGCCACAGCAGCTGCCGTGGGCTGGTGTCTCACGTGGTGGGTGCCAAAGCTTTCCTGAGCCCCCTGTTTCCCCAGTGCCCCCCAGTGCTTCCAGTGCAGGAGGGGCTGTAATCCATTAATTCAATTATCTACAGGCTACAGAGCTAAGCATTAGTGCTATAAACTTAGATGAATAAACTTCTGAAAACTTAAAATATCTTTAAACCATTGCTTTTTTTTTTTACAGAAATACAAAATAAATAGCTTGAGGATTAATACAAAACAGGAAACTAATCTCTTCTTGTTCATTGACTTTTCTCCCAAATAGTACCTTGAATTGAAAAAACCTTTAAAAAAAATGAACTTCACTTCATGGAAGAAAGATCAGCGTCCCTGAATTTGTACAAGAGTCTCTGAACACTAAACGAAACATATTTGATTTATTCCTCCTACCCACCACCAACTAAGCAAAGGTTATACATCCTACTGTTTCTAAGATATATATGTAAAAATAGTAATTTATAATTTCTCACTGATGGTGACCTGGCTGTAACATTTCATTGGAGCATTCCCTGGGCTGGGTGCAGGAAGTACTCTGTGGAACTCAGCTCAGTCATGTAAAGGATCAGGGAACTTTTGTTGACCCCTTCTGCCTTTAAGATCTGTTTTGGCTTTAACTTTGTTGCAAACAGATCATTTCCCCCTTCATTACACTTCCAGTCCTCCTCAGCCTGACACGGGGGTCCCTGGTGTGTTCCCTGGGCAGTCTGGGATCCATCACTGCTTCCCACTGGGAACACCTACAAAGGGATCAGCCTGTGGAGCTCCCACAGGCTTTGCTGGCAAGTCCTCATCGCTTCATGGACASTTTGGGGTTCTAAACACTGACTTCATGGATATTTGGAAATGTTACTTTTTAAATGGGACAGCTACGAAGTTTATGACAAAAAACCTGAAAAGTCTTGAGCTGTGATTACACTTCAAACACACCATTTCACAGATCAACTGCAATGGCTGTTGGGCAATGAATAAACTCCCTAAGAATGGTAAATGTGTGATTTTACACAGTCCCAGGCTGCTCTGGTGCTTCCAACTAAAACGTTTTGGAGCCAGTGTTTGCATTCTTAGTTCCCAGAGGGAGAGAGGGGCTGATGGAGTGAGTGCAATTCTGTTTCTGAGTGCGCTGGGGTATGTGGGTGTGTCTCTGACAGAGCCAGCTGCTTTCTGCTTCAGCTTTACAAGGATCGCAGCAGTCCTGAGCACAGAACCAGCACGTCCCCCCCGAGGCACTCAGCTGTCTCTGGGGTGGCATCRCTGGGTTGGACTCATCCTCATTTCTGCAGCTGCCACCTTTGGCACCTGGGCACAGAGCATGCTTTCAGCTCGTCAGGGTGTTTCTGCAGGAGCTGGAATACTGACAGAGCACAGAGAGAACACATCTGTGCCTTGGAGCTTGCTGTGCCACTGAAAATCCCCACAGGCAGACCCAGCTTTTCTGCTCCACAAACAGAAAGTCTGGAAGAGGGAAGGTCCAGGGGCTGTGGTGTGGTGAATTATCCATTCCCTTGGTGGAGTTTTAGGAAAAAACCTCCTTTGAGGCTGTGCCAGGGAGAGTCTCCATTGAGCAGTGGAGTTCCTTCCCTGGGTGTCTATGCAGGTAACCGAGGGTGGGATGTCAGGGCAGTTTTGGGGGGAGCACAGCTCCACCTGTCAGGAGACCAAACTGTTGTGCAGAGGTTTGATGGAGAGCAGGCACAGCTGTGAGCCAGCACAGCTCTGCTGGCTTCCCTGGGATTCACAGGAGAGTGCCTGGACTGGGGCAAGCTGGAAGCCAGAGCTGGTGCTGCTGGGGCAGAGCAGGTCTGGGGCATGGTGAATTCTGATTTTGCTTCCTGTTACATAGACAATGTTTCATGCATCTGAAACCCATGAATTCCACTTAAGATATTTACAACAGCCACATCTGAGTGGGTGGGTGGTGGGAAGGGGCTGGAAGGAGCTCATGGGCAGGAGGTAGCTGGCAGGTGATCAGAGGAAAACAAGCAATGAGGARAAAGGAGATTCAGTGCCCTCATTGCAGAGCCTGGATGACTGCAGTGATGGCAAAGCCCTTTCCATTGGCTCTTTGCCCTCCAAATCACCTTTTAGACTTCTGTGTTAAAATTCCTGGGCTAAAACCAATGAGAAAAGCAAGCAAGCAACCACCCTAACAAAAAATCGGAATGACCCCCTCCCCTCAAAGGCAGCATGAACCATCAGCTGGGAGCTGACTGATTCTGATTTATGGTTTCTTTATCCTGAGACAGGCAGGTAATGAGCCAGCGTTTGACCTCTGTAGGCTTTTCTGCAGCCCTGAGGAGATCAAAACAAGTGTAAGTCCTGCTGATACCCGCACGCTTTCCTCCCGTGCCGCCGCGGCTGTGGCGCAGTGCAGGAGCGGCCTGGGCAGGTCAGTTCAGTGGAGGCCGCAGACCCCGGGCACGTCTCCCTGGGCAGAGGTCGGTCCCTCGGAGGTCCCCACGGCTCTCTGCAAGCCCCGGGCAGGTCCCGAGGGTGCCGGCGGAGCGGGGCCAGCGGAGCAGCGGCGGGGGAGGATGCGGGGCTGGCGTCGCGCCGAGGGAGAGGAGCAGGAGCGGGAGGAAGGCAGGGGCGGGTTACCCGGTCAGTTCGCGGAGATGCTGCTGTAGCTCTTCTTGATGGGGAAGGTCAGCTGCCCCGACAGGTCCAGCGACAGCGCCTTGGGGTGCAGCGCCCGGCGCGGGTGCAGCGGGCTGGAGCCCAGGCGCGGCGAGTACAGCACCAGCAGCTCGGGGAGCCCCGAGCCCTCGGGCTCTGTCCTGCTGCGGGACAGCCTCGGCGAGGGCTGCAGGCTGTGCCGCTTGGGCGGCGGCGGGCTGTGGTTCTGGAACCTCACCGTCTTCACTTGCTGCAGCGAGAAGGGGTCAGAGTCAGGGGGGAAGAGCAGACCCTGCCCGCCCTCCCCACCGCTCCCTGCAGGGCCGGGGAGATGAGCTGAGGGGCTGCGGCACCCGGCAGGGAAGCCCTGGGTGATGTGCAGGTGACGGCAGGTGGAAGAGAGCCCCAGGGCCCAGCAGAGCAGGGCGGGCAGCTCCTGGGGACCAAGGAGGGCTGCTCTGAGAGCGGGAGGCAGCACAGCACCAGGARCTCTCTCCTAGCTGATGCTGAGCWGCCCGGGAGCTCTGAGCCTGGCTTTTGGGGGCGTGTGGAGCAATTTGGGAACATCTTTGGGTACTCTGGGAAGGAGAAGCTGTCGCTAGGGCAATTTTCTAGAATTTTCACTAGAACGATTTTACTTTTATGAAATTTCTCTCTGGCTGCCAGAAGGGAAAGAAATTCCCGTTCCAGATGGCTCAGCCCAAGTGACACGAGGGAGATGGGGGAGTTCTGCAAAGCTCTGCCTGACACTAGCTCTGTGGCTCCCGAACTCACAGATTCTTCTCCAATTTATGACCTCAGAAAAGTCTCGAGATTTGCTTGTGACTGGACTTGGTGACAGGGACAGAGCCCCTACAGCGTCCTGCCTTTCTTYAGGGCTTAATCTGAGCAGCTGCGTCAGCAGCACAAATACCCGATTTCCCAATGCACGTGTCAATCCCAGTGATCCCTCTTGGCAGAAAAGCTGGTGAGGATGGAGCAAAGCCCTGGGGGTTTGGCCCTGGTTATTTTGGCTGACACTGCTGGTTCCAAGGGGATGCTCGGGGGGTTCTGGCTGTACCTTTTCGGCGCTGTTGCGGGAGGTCTCCGGTTTCACCAGGATGGACGGCGGGGCTGAGGCGGGCGGCTTTGGAGCCGCCTCGCTCTTCGCCGGGGGGTCTTTGGCGTCCAGGATCACCGAGCTGCACACGGAGGGGCTTCGGCTCTCCCCKCCCCTGACCAGCAGCGCCGGAGAAGCCTCGTAGGAGAAGTTTGGCCTCGCTGCCTCGTCCGTGCCGGCTCCGGGAGGGATGCTGTGCGGCGGGGAGCTGCCGTGCGGGTAAATCTGGAAGTGCTGAGGCCGCCCCGCAGCCGAGGGACGCCGGAGGGAGCCGGTGATCTGCACCGGGGTCCCTGCCTGTCCTGGCCTCTGCAGGGATCCGTCTGCGGAGCAAGGACCATGGAAGGGAATTTAGTCAGGAGCCCAAAATGTGCAGAGACAGCAGTGGTTACAACCCCGCACCAACAGCCCTGCTCACAGGACGCTGTGGGG
Organism: Mixornis gularis; assembly: GCA_003546035.1. Classification (NCBI taxonomy): domain Eukaryota; kingdom Metazoa; phylum Chordata; class Aves; order Passeriformes; family Timaliidae; genus Mixornis; species Mixornis gularis. The sequence goes on from QVAJ01000361.1 coordinate 412,513, forward strand.
CCGTAGCTCCCAGGGATCACCCCGTGCCCAGCCCTGTGCACCGAGGCCGATTTTGGGTGTAAAACCACTGTCAGTGGCCCCTGCCAGGGCCCTGCCACCTCCAGGAGCAGCTCTGTGCAGGGCTGGGAACACACACTTGGTTCCCCAACGCTCCTGGAAGTGTATTACAGAACAGTGTGTATGGGGTAAAGGTAAACCTTGCAGCCTCCTCGGAAAGAATAGAACCACCGAGCTCTGCACAAAGCTTTGCAAAGAATTTTTCCATGCCGAGTCAAACCCCCGGAATTCCCAAAGCATCCAGGGTCGGGGCCGAGCAGCGGTGTGGGAGCATCACCCTCAGGGCTGGTGTGGTTTGGGGGAACGCGCCCCTGTGCTCCCTCCCGAGCCCCCCGAGCACTTACTCCTCCTGGTGCTGCCGCGGCCGCGGCGCAGCGGGGCCGGTCCCGGGGTCCTCCCGGGGGCAGGGACGGGCACGGGCAGCAGCAGCGGCCGCAGGGCCCGGCTCTGCCTCGGGCCGGCCTCGGACACGCTCCCTTGGGAGGACAGCGAGGAGGTCGACAGCGTCCACGAGGTGTACAGGGAAGGCATCTTCGAGTCGGAGAGGCTGGATTTCCTGTTGGGAAAGAAGGGCGAGAGCTGCCGGGCGCCATCCCGCCTGGGGAGGGACCCCTGGCCCCGGTCAGTTCTGATGGGGGGGATGCCTTGCCATGGGTGCTCTGTGGAAACAAGAAGATCCCAAGCTCTATGTGTTACCCCCTTCCCCCTCCACCTTTTTGTTTCACGTAAAATCCCAGACCTGAAGAGGGGAGCGACGTAGTTGCCGGGGAAGAGGCCGACCCTGCCGGTGACGAGGGACATGCCCCGCAGCCACCCGTCCTGGTCTTTGCCGAAAACACGGACCCCTTCTCCCTTCTGCAGCTCCAGCTCGTCCGGTCCGTGAGCCGCGTACGAGTGGAGAGCCACGCACCTGGGGAGAGAGGGCATGAGGGAGGCAGAGCTGGGGCCGGGCAGGGGCAGCCCGGGGCTCCGGGGCCGAGCTGTGCCGGGGGGTGCTGCTGGTGCTGCTGGTGCTGCTGGTGCTGCTGGTGCTGCCTCTGGCTGTGCAGGAGCAGCTGCTGTTTGCCCCGACCCTCTCCAGCCAGTGCTGCGTTTGGGTGCTGCTGTTTGTGGAGAGGACTTGCAGGGGACAAACGGCCTGTGACCTCAGCCCGAAGGGGATAAGAATAAAAGAGGCAGCAGGGATGGAGAGCAAAGCAGCTCAGCGGGATGGTTTCTCTCCCAGAAGTGCCAGCCCTGGGTGACAAATGCTGGGCAGGAGGAAGCTGCTGCTCTGCACCTCACACGGTGAGTGCTCCATCAGAAGCACAGATCAGGGCCTGACAAGGACCTGTCCTAAGGCAAAGCTCTTGAAAGAGCACAGTTATGGTGCCCTGCTCAAGACAGCATCAGGAAATTCTGCCTTTGAAACCAGAGGCCTTGGATCTGCTTGCCTGGAGCGTCACCAGGAGGTGTTGGAGGGCCAGGGAAGAGCACCACTCCTGCCTCCCCCTTCCCCCCTTCCTGCCTTCCTGCCTCCATTCCTTCCTGCCTTCCTGCCTCCATTCCTTCCTGCCTTCCTGCCTCCATTCCTTCCTGCCTTCCTGCCTCTCTTCCTGCCTTCCTGCCTCCATTCCTTCCTGCCTTCCTGCCTCCTTCTCCTTGGCTGGAACACAAGGACTGGAGTGGCTGTCACTGGAGGCCATGGAGAATGACGTGGACAGAGCAGGAGTTAGGGGTAGGTACACGGCTCCACTCCACAGCAGTGAGGAATCAGACTAGAAATTRGCCTGAAATCCCCCCTAGACCTCTATTTGTGACTCTGGGATTGGGACCAAGGGCTGGAGCTTTGTTTTTCTCACTGACCCACATGTGAGCACACAGCAGAACAGCAGCAAAAGAAAATGGTGTATTTTTCAAAACTTTTCCCTATCTGTTCTTTAAAGAACTTGAATTTGTCTCCAGTGTAACACATTTAATTGCACTGTTGTTTTTTTTTCAGGGGGAATGTGATCTGCTTCAAGAATCAATGAGTTACAGCCCAACACTGCAATTATCAGGTGTTATTTACAAACCAGAAACAACAGACGGGGTGTCTGGATAGTCAGGGGCTACCCTTGAACTCTCAGAAGGGTTTATCTCTCACTGCTGGTCAGCACAAGGTTTGACCTGCTGGGCCAGTCTGTGTGAGGGGCTGCTCCCTCGGGGTCTGGCACAGCCCAGGTGGGCTCAGGGCATTCTCACTCTGCAGCAGCTCGTGGCTGCTCAGGAGTCACCCCAAGGGGAGGCTGTGCAGGTGCTGGTCTGACACTGCACCTGTGCAAACCAGGCACCGGCTCTGATGCTGTTGCATCGTCCCTCTGCAAATTATTTTAAGCTCCTGGGAGATGTCTTGTCCTTTGGATTAAGTGTGTGCTGGAGCCTGGGCTGACTGATGATGGTGTGTGGGTCCCAACACAGCACCAAGCTGTGGGTGCTGCTCCTGGGCACCAGCATTCCCACAGCCCGGRGTGCTGGGTGCTGTGTAAACAGCGTGTTGTGGTGCTGTTGTTATTTTAGATGCTTCACTAAAGTGCCAGGGTGGTGAATCTTACCTCGATGTAATCATCATAGGGTGTTATCTGCAAATTTTAACTCTGGGGAAGTTTTCAGAAATTGGATTGTTCAAACCACCAGTGGCCATGAAGGTTTCAGGATAAATAACTAGAGGCACTTAAGGAGTAATTAGTTTCTTTACACATAAAAAAATAATAAAATGTATGGTTGGCAAACAGGCAGAGTTGTTTCTCCACAGATAACAGTGAGGCAGGAAGATGCACTCAGCTGTGATTTCAGGTCTCTGCCACCCTCTGCTCAGACCAGGCAGGCACATTCCTACATGGATCTGCATTGGGATCCAAGCTGTGCCCTGGTCTGTGAGCTCACGGTGAGGCTGCAGGAAATCACACCCCGACCCCAAAGCATTCCAGTTTCCTTACGTACAGGTAAGCTGGCCCGTGCTGCTGCAGGTGGGGAAGGGTGACAATGGCTGCTGGTGGCCCCAGTGGTCCTGGTGAGGGGTAGTAAGAGGTGCTGACCTACAGGAGAAAGGAAGTAAAGAAAAGAAAATATTAATCTGGTTGTCAGCTTCTTTCAGCYAACATTTGACTGGCTTCACCCACTCTTCAAAAGAAACACCAAAGACATTTCAGAAAATAGAAGAGTCTGAAGCATCTGACTTAGAAAAAGACCAGGCAGCAAGAGGAAGACTCAGAATCA
>QVAJ01000361.1:417255-441651 GCA_003546035.1 Mixornis gularis
TGTCCCTGCTGTCCCTGCTGTCCCCTGCTATCCCTACTGTCCCTGCTGTCCCTATTGCCCCTGCTGTCCCTGCTGTCCCTACTGTCCCTGCTGTCTCCTGCTGTCCCTGTTGTCCCTACTGTCCCCTGCTGTCCCCTGCTGTCCCTGCTGTCCCTGCTGTCCCTACTGTCCCCTGCTGTCCCCTGCTGTCCCTGCTGTCCCTACTGTCCCCTGCTGTCCCCTGCTGTCCCTGCTGTCCCTGCTGTGGTGGCAGCAGTGGCCTGGGACGCTCGGGACAGTGGAATACCACCGAGATGTGGCTCTGGGGCAGCTCTCCAGCAACCACGGCAGGATCTGCAGTGATGCAAGCTGGGCCTTTAATCCCGTGTTCGYTTCAGATCTAATTTCTAGTGGCCATGTCTGTAGTGCGGTGCTGGAGCACTGGCTTGGCGAGGACCTGGGAAAAAGAAAAGTGACTCACCCGCTCTGGTGCTCTCCAGCAAATTAAACTAATTAAAACTCCCCAGCAATCCCAGCTTCTGTCTCAGACCTGGAGTGGCAGGTCAGCTTCAAACTTTCTCTGCCTTCCTTCTTTTCTAGTCCAGGCAGGATTGGACCAGGTGCTCATAAAGTTGACTGGAAATTATAATTCTGTTTTATTAATTACCACAATCAAAATGATTGAAATTTGGGTATTTAGACTTTCTTTTTTTCTTCACTGGAACAAAATAACAGCCTTTTGCTGGTTTTCCTGATGGAGYTGTGTTGAAATGTCCCGTTCTGGGTGAAAAGCTCCATGTTCTTCATCTCTGTGTTCCCCTGTGCCAGGGAACAACCATCATTTAGAGCATCCTCAAAGGTCCCTTTGCATTTGCAGCATGCAGAGGGGAAAAAAGATTGAAAGGAATATTTTTGAGGCACATAGAACTGATTTGAGCATTCACTTTTGTTGGTCCTCTGCAARTCCCTTGCAAGCCCTTGTAAGTACAAAAGGTTTAACACCCTGCCTCTCCCAAAATCCCTCTCTCACTCCATCTCCCTTCCAGGTGTGCCACCAATGTGACCCCAGCGCTGCTGACACAGGGAAGTCCCCACTGAGAGAGTCCAGCCGGTGCCCCGAGGGGAGGGAAGCCCTCCCGATCCCACCCCGGGCGTTGGRGGCTCCCGGACATCCATCCCACCCTTCACGGCCCCGCAGAGCCGGGGCGGCTGTGGGTCTATCAGCCCCCTCAGGGCACAGCAGCAGCCCCGGGCCAGGGGCTGCCAGGGCCGGGATCAGCCCGGCTGGGACCGGGAAGGGATTCCAGCGGCGGGGAGGGAGGGAGGGAGGGCGTGGGTGCCCCGCTGCCCTCACCCCACAGCCCTTGCACAAGAGGCACATGCACAGACACGGCCACCGCAGCCCTAAAACTGGTTCTGGCTCCACCTGAGCCCGGCTTGGCAGCCGAGGGGAAGCCAGAGCCGGAGGAGGAGGGCTGGGGCAGCGCTGGTTATTCCCTTTTATGGGCCGGGATGAGCTCCCTGCTGCTGGAGGCAGGCGGCTCCTGCGGTGGGACCCTGCAGCCCCTCCRCCTTGGCTCTCCTGGGGTGCAGCCCCAGCTTCCCTCGGCCTCCCAGCCACCCTGGCAGTGCCTACCTGGGCTTGGGAAGGGATCTCRGCATTGCAGCTCAGTCAGTGCAGCCCAGCCCCAGAGATGGAAAGGAAAGCTGCATCCTGTGCAGCCCCAGAAATGGCTGAGAYTCCTCTGCAAACCCCTGGGAGCATCCCTGCTGTTTGGAGACAAGCAATGTCCAACCCTCCGAAGGCCAAACCCTAACGCGTCCCCTCTCCTGTTTCTGCTGGTGGCAGTATTTCACACTGAGATTTTGGGTACGATCCCTTTGGGGGTGTGAGACATGATACAATTTCAGCTGAATTATGGAACTCCTGTAGGGTTTATTTCCCCTCCATAACCCAGGATACCACATCCTGCTCTCTGCAGGCTGGTGCTCAGTACCAAGTGCCTGCAGGTGTTACTGCCCAGCCATGGACTGCCAGGGGATGGCTGACTGCCCTAAAAAAGGTTGGAGCAGCCTTCACTATGAAAGATGTCATATAAATGTAAAAAAACTCCCTTTTTCTCCCACATCAGCTATCTATGAAGACTCTGTGCTCAGGTCTTTAGTCAGTGTGGGAAGAAGGAATGAGGCTCCTCTGCCCGGAGTGGGTAAATTCCGRAGGGTCGGGGTGTGTGTGTCTGCCCCAGCCCAGGCTCCGTGTGCCCCGGGACAGGCAGGTGTGGTGCTGTCCCTCCTTACCTGGAGAGGGCTCCCGCAGGGCAGCTCGGCCCTGTCGCTGCTCTGGGTGGGCACGCTGGGGTTGCTGGAGCTGATGAGCACGGGGGAGCTGATGTGCAGCGCGGGGCGCTCGGCGTGCACCATGCGGTTCAGCGTGTTCAGGGCCGTGGTGATGGAGAACTGCCGCAGGCTCTTCCTCCGCGCCTCGGGCACCTTGGGGACCTCGGGCACCTTGGGGACCTCGGGCACCTTGGGCACCGCGGACCTGGCCTGGGGGGACACGCCCTGGGGCTGCGGGGACCAGTGGCCCTTGGTGGCCTGCAGGAGCTGCTGGGCGGGGCTGCCGGGCTGCGAGACACAACAGGAGACGCGATGGGCCACCAGAGGTTACCCCTGGCACGGCCTCCCCTGCTCTGCTCCCCTGTCCCGTTTGGCAGCAGGGATGCAGGCAGGGTTCAGGCTTTGCAGGTTATCTTTAAAATCTTGGGGCTCTGTCATTTCTTTCATCTGTTGTCGGTGACAAATTCTGAGTGTAAAATTCTCGATTCAAAGCTGAGCACAAAATTAAAATTGGTTTGAAAACCKTGTGCTAAGACAAGGGGTAATGAGTGCTCCCCCCAAGATATTCCTTGTCCAAAGCTTTGGCTGGCAGAGGTGCTGGGAGAGCTGTACCTTATAACTCTAACTCTGAATTGGAAGGGATGTTTAGAYGCCTGTGTCCCTGTCTGTGCTGGCACACGTGGGTGCATCCTGCAGCAGGACACCCAAGCCCTGCAGTGAGGGCACGGCAGGGGCTCAGGTAGCCTCTCACTGATGGTGGCATTCCCAGCAGGGGTAGATCCACCCAGTGCCATCTCTGTCAGCTGGAACATTCATGGCTCGATGCTGCTTCCAGTGAAAACATCCTGCCTTGTTGAGGATTGGGGTTAAGGAGGGAGAGGCAGGCCCTGAGTTTGCATACGGGCAGTGTTCACACAGTACTTCTTGGAAACTGCTGATCTGGGTGTTAGTAGCAAAGGGCATGTGGTGACAGTGTTCTTCACCACCATGGGTGCCAGAGGAATTAATCATCATTTACTGTTGACATTAATGAATTGCAAAACTTGGAGAATCTCACCCACTTGTGGGAGGCAATGTGCTCGATGCCTGGAATGGACAGGGAGACATGGCAGGAGAGGCACAGGTGGCTCCCAGATATTGTCATTTTACAACAGGGGTGGTTCTCTCATTTTCCCTCTCCAAAGAAAGGTTTAAACCCCACAGTGTGTGTAGGTACACRTGTGCCACAGCCATCCTGTCATTTCTGCATTTCAGCAAACTGGAAACATCTTTCTGTCTATSTAAATCCCAGGAGACATCAGAAAATGGGGCACAAACTTCATGTCAGAGCTGGGAGAGCCCCGTGTCTCCCACAGCAGCCCTACCTTTGCCTTCYCTAGAGTTAATTTCTAATTCCTTGGTGGCTGCATGTGTCCCTTAACTAACTTGTGTCTGTTAATGCCAGACTTGAATAAGTCATTACTGAAGCTAAAATGATTTCATTAAATGAAAAGACATTTAAAAAAATGTATTAGAGCTTCAAATAAGATGTTTTGCTTGTGTCCTCCTATAAAACAGCCACAAAGCAGAGCTGGCTGTAATTATGGGCATTACAAGTATTAATTTTATTTCTAGGAACCGGTGCCATTTACAGCCTGCATCTCAAGCTAAACTGCACAACACAATTAATGTCTAGACCAGTGCTGCCAGAGTTCTGCCAGGGTGGCTGGAAGGTCTCTGGGGCCCGGAACGCCGCCCGTGACGCGCTGAGCTGGCGCCGGCCGCCCGCTCCCCTCTGCGGGGGCTCCTGTCACCCTGCGTGCCCAGGGGGCCATGGCAGGGGAGGGTTAATGCTGGCAGCAGTGCCTGAGGGGGCTGGGGACCCTCAGAGCCCCGAAAGGAGATCCCGAGGAGCTGGGGAGCGGCTCAGACACCCGGGGCTGCGGGTGGTACCTTCTGGAGGGTCGGGATGTCCCTGTGCTCTCCCCCCTGTCCCGTACTTTCTGGAGGATCAGGATGTGCTCCCCCCTGTCCTGTACATTTTGGAGGGGTAGGATGTCCTTGCTGTCCCCCTGTCCTGTACCTTCTGGAGGGTCAGGATGTCCCTGTGCTTCCCCCTATCCCATACCTTTTAGAGGGTCAGGATGTGCTCCCCTTTGCCCTGTACCTTTTGGAGGGTCGGGATGTCCCTGTGCTCTTCCCCCTGTCCCGTACCTTCTGGAGGGTCAGGATGTCCTTGCTGTCCCCCCTGTCCTGTACCTTCTGGAGGGTCAGGATGTCCTTGCTGTCCCCCCTGTCCTGTACCTTCTGGAGTGTCAGGATGTCCCTGTGCTCCCCCCTGTCCTATACCTTCTGGAGTGTCAGGATGTCCCTGTGCTTCCCCCTATCCCATACCTTTTAGAGGGTCAAGATGTGCTCCCCTTTGCCCTGTACCTTTTGGAGGGTTAGGATGTCCTTGCTGTCCCCCTGTCCTGTACCTTCTGGAGGGTCAGGATGTCCCTGTGCTTCCCCCTATCCCATACCTTTTAGAGGGTCAGGATGTGCTCCCCTTTGCCCTGTACCTTTTGGAGGGTCGGGATGTCCCTGTGCTCTTCCCCCTGTCCCGTACCTTCTGGAGGGTCAGGATGTCCTTGCTGTCCCCCCTGTCCTGTACCTTCTGGAGGGTCAGGATGTCCTTGCTGTCCCCCCTGTCCTGTACCTTCTGGAGGGTCAGGATGTCCTTGCTGTCCCCCCTGTCCCGTACCTTTTGGAGGGTCGGGATGTCCCTGTGCTCTCCCCCCTGTCCCGTACCTTCTGGAGGGTCAGGATGTCCTTGCTGTCCCCCCTGTCCTGTACCTTCTGGAGGGTCAGGATGTCCTTGCTGTCCCCCCGTCCTGTACCTTCTGGAGGGTCAGGATGTGCTCCCCCCTGTCCTGTACCTTCTGGAGTGTCAGGATGTCCCTGTGCTTCCCCCTATCCCATACCTTTTAGAGGGTCAAGATGTGCTCCCCTTTGCCCTGTACCTTTTGGAGGGTCGGGATGTCCCTGTGCTCTCCCCCCTGTCCCGTACCTTCTGGAGGGTCAGGATGTCCTTGCTGTCCCCCCTGTCCTGTACCTTCTGGAGGGTCAGGATGTCCTTGCTGTCCCCCCTGTCCCGGCCCCGCAGGTCCAGGCTGAAGAGGGGGCGGGGCAGGGGCAGGTGTTTGATGACCTGCACGGAGCTGGCCGGGAAGACGCCGCTGCTGCCGTTGAGCTCTCCCAGGTACCAGTTCTCGTCCAGCTGCCGCAGCAGCACGATCGTGTCCCCCTTGTTGAAGCGCAGCTCCCCGGGGTTGTGCCCACGGTAGGTGTACAGGGCCCTGGCTCGTGGCACCTGGGGGATGAGAAACAGCCCCTGCAGTTTGTCCCACACAGACAGAGTTCCCCAAAAGCGTTCGCAATTAATGGGAAAAAAAATGCAGAGGTCTAAGGCTTAAGCATGCATTTATTAGGATTAACTACCCACATCCTTCCTTGATGGGTTTTACTAATGAAGACAAGCTCCCAAATACTTATGCTAAGTTTGTATCGAGATGAAAAGCAGGCTGGACTTGTTTAAGAATATTAAGAAACAGTTAAGGCCTTAAACTAGTCTTCCCAAGGGTTCTTATTGCCTGCYATAAGGGCTGCTCCAACACAATATCCATTTTAATGAGCCAGGTATTTCTATTCCAGAAGGACTGGAGGTCACAGCCATCATCCAGCCRACCTGGTGGCTGTCACCTGCCAGGAGAACACAGCAGAGCAAGGTGAGGGCAGGTTCTGTGCTCCCGTGGCTCTATCCCTGCTTTAACACGTGTGACTGTGAGTTTAGTTCAGCCTTTTCCTGGGTTATGGGGAGAGGTGGCTAAAATCTAATCATTGTTGCAGTGTAACATGACATAGCAGAGACAWGCCAAACACGTTGTGACCTCGGCTGTCACCAAGATGAAATGCCAAAGTTCCCCTAAAGCAGCTGCTGTGCTGAGCCCTGCCTGCACCAGAGCTCTGTGTGGGGCTCCTGCCCTCCCTCAGCGAGGGCCCCTGGGCACAGAGCAGCCCTACACTTCGAGGGGATACCCCRAATGCTGAGCTCCATCCCTGGCCTCAGCTGGGGGCACAGCTCCGTGCTGGGAGGGTGGRAAGCTGGGATTGCCCCTCGCTCCAGAGCCTTGAGCAGCTTGGAGCAGAAGTGCCAGTGCCCAGGGACAGGGACAGGAGGCTGTTCACTGCTCCCTCACTGGGCTCTGCCCTGTCCTTYTCCTCTCTTTGGAGGCTGCCAGCTGCTGTGGCATGGTGAGGACCCTGCAGCTCCTCCAAGCCATGGCCACCCCCTCCCACTCATCTCACAGGAGACTTCTGCACCAGGGACACATTCCACATTTCCTGCCCTTCACTGTGCATGTCCCCAAACCCAGCTGTGTCTGTGCCARGGCTCAGGCAGGGCTCCTGCAGAGCTCCCTCCCTCTCTGCCACTTCTCAGAGACCAGGAGGGTGGAGGTGAGAATCTCAGTTTCCAGAAGTGCGGAAAAGATCAAATTTCCCATGGAAATGGTTGTTTCTGGAAAGAAGGATCTTCCAGCATCCCCAAACCCTGGTGCCTGGTAGGGAAAAGGAACCAAGAAGAGAAAAATTTCATGTACTGCTTTTACTTCAAAGCCTTTGAAATGGGAAGCAATTAGTTTAATGTTCAGTTCTAATTAAGTCATTAAGTCTCTTAATTTGTGCTCCCAGTAAACACTTGTGCTTGGCTCAGTGACACCCTCAGCACATTGCAGGGAGAAAAGAAAGGGGAAAGGGAGACTGGGGCCAGCGTTGCTCTCCATGAGAACACCAGGGATCACATCCATGCCGGGGCCAAGGAGACTCCCTGCAAACACACACCTGGATTGTTCCAGACTGTGGGGACAGGACACGGACAGCAGCTCTCCTGCAGGACCAGCCGGGATCACTGCCTGTGTCACACGAGCAGGAGCAGCTCAGACCTTGGGCTGCCTCAGGAGCAACCAGAAAACAAACGGGGCTTTCACAGAGTGTGAGAACAGGGCTTGGGGAGGAGGAGCAGCCACGTCTGGGATGTGAGGGAATGCAGGATACAGCAAAACATTAAAGGCAGCGTGAATGAGTTATGGAAATGTATTAAAAAGAAGAGAAACCCTGAAATGAAATGCATACCTGGTACTAACTGGGAACAGGGCAAGGAACAGAGTGCKGAGAGTCTGGAATATTCTTTCTCCAGCAGGCAAAGGGGTGAGGCAGCAGAGCAGACTGGGATAAAYACCCGAAACCCAGGTGGGACAGGCGTGTTTGTGGTGTCAAGTCTGGCTGAACACATCCCTCCACTTGGATGCATGGATGGTKGGAGCAATAGGCTCTTTCTTCCTCTAACCACACTCACAACCTTCAGCTCTTCTCCTCCTGTTTAACCCTTTCTTCACACTTTTCTGCTCTTTCAAATCCTCCAACCCAAGTCARCTTTTTCCAAAGTCTGTGGGTTTTGATATTTTAGATTTTTTAAAAGAAATTTTGTTTGGCTTCTCAGATACCGAGCCAAAAATATCCCATCGATTTCCCAACTTTATTTAGGACATAAACCAAGTCTTTACCTACCCACAGGGAGCAACTAATGTGGTTTTTACTGTACAGGCCCATCACAAAATAAAGCTGCAAGCTTAAAATTTGAGAAAGACATGCAGAGTCCCTGTTTTTTGATGTGTTTGTAGGGTGTAGGAGAGAAGAGCTGAACCCTCTGTGCAGCCMCAGGGCTGGAGCTGGGGTCGGGCAGCAGAGCCCCGTGGGTGGGAGGTCAGTCACWGCCATCACCTCTCTCCTGTGGCCTCAGCTCTGAGCTGCTCTGAGCCCTGTCTCAGTTTGGGCTGGTTCCTGCCCACTCCTGGGTGCCCCAGATCCTCTGCAAGGGACCTGTTTTGCTTATTTAAAGTAGGTTAATTGCAAAGGCAGAAACCGGGGTGCTAATTAAGCTGAGATAAAGCCAAGGAGCGCCTGGAGGGCTGAGGGCAGAGGGAGAGGTTCTCTCTGCCAGGGCCAGAGCGGGGTCCTGGCAGGGGCAGGAGGACCTGCTTTGTTGCTCTGGTTTGATGGAGCCCTGTCCCGTTAGCATGTCCAGCTGCTGTCAGTCACTCCAAAGCAGCATTTTGTTCCAGCAGGGTGGTCGTGGCAGAAAATGTTCAGCCAATGTTGCACACCCTGGCCGGCCCCTCGTGGGGTTTGGCATCTGTCTGAACACCCCGGGGAGAAAACACTGGGGGCAGCTTTGGGAAAAACTCAGCTCCAGGTTGCTGGAAGTTTGTGTACAGTGTTGTCGCCCAGCAGCACAGAGAGAAAAACTACAGCAAAGAAACCCATTCTGGGGGTGCCTGTTACTTTTTTCGATGCTGCCTCACTTTTCCTGGTTTTTCCCTCTGTTTTCTCCTCCATCATGCCCGAGTGAGGCCCAGGAGCTGCTCCAGGCTCTCAGAGCAGCCCAGCCCAGGTGCCCCTGGCCATGGGGGTGCCTGCAGAGAGCGTGAAGAGCCCTGGGGAGAGGAGGCAGCAGGTGAGGCCAGGTGTGCAGCAGAACCCCCTTCCATCAGCACCCTCTCTGGGGGAGATGCTCCTCTCTCCTTGGCCACTCTGCCAGCAGGGACGGTCATGGCAGATGCACTTCAGCTCCTTGTCCCCATTCTCAGTGGATTTGAGGCCAATAAAGGAGAAAAGATTTTCTTTTTTTCACTATTTTTGGCATTTGGCATCAGTTGTGCTGGGCAGACATCCAATGCCTCTGAGTCTCCCTCCGCACAAAACAAAGATTAAAAATATGTATGTGTGTGTGAGGAAGCAATTTGGGGCATCTCTTCCCAGCAGAGAAATGCACCCTGGTTATCTGAAATGAGCAGGTTATAACTCCTCACCASGGGACTCCTGAAGGACCCTGCTCAGAGCATGGGGATTTACAGAAAGGAGGAGAAGCAGCAGGTGAGGCTGCCYGGGGAGGGGATCACTGGGAGCAGAGCCAGGAGCACAGGGAAGAGGAGAGATGCTGATGGAAGCTGGGAATGCCCCTAAACCTTGTCCCAGGCAACTCCCTTTAACCCCACGCCAAGGGCCTCGTGCAGGGGACAGGACAGCACTGGGCAGTGTGAATGCCTCACCCTGRGGCAGCCAGGGACCCCAGGACAGATCTGAGGGCACAGCCCAGSCCAGGCTCCTCCTGAGCTGTGACTGACCCTGGGCACGTGGAGCTGGGGATTATCCACACACTGACACCCAAGGATGTGCACACGCCGGTTTTTATAGAGATGATCAATAACATCTCCATCCCTTCTGCTTACTGARACCTGCCTCCAACACCCTGCCACAGCTGCCCATGTCTCCATGGCATGAATGAGCCCCATCACCTGCTTGTGTGCTCAGCTAGCACAGTTCAGGGCTCTGCAGGATCCAGGTGGATGAAAAGAGCTATTTGAATGTAAATTAATTGCCATTACAATTCTGTTTTTCTGCATTTCGGCAGAGGAGATAACTTCAGCCTTGTCACAGAGAACAAAACCTTCAAAAGTGAACTTGTCATTTCAATCTCTTCACATAATTATATTCTGAGGATTCAGACAGTTGGGTGGTTTCTGAATTATTTCTTCCCTGAGGAGGATTGTTCCTGTCTTCCAAGCACACGTAGACTGTGTGCAGCAGGGAGAAGAAAGCCAGTCCCTCCTGCTCACATCAGCCCTGGGGCTGCCCCATTCCCTCCTGGGCCTGCCCAAACGGGAGGCCAGCAGTGGCCACGGCTGATGCTGGTGGCCACCAGCTCCTGAGCCAACTGGCCACCACGGGGAGATGCTGGAGATGTGAATGGTGTGGGTTTAGCTGGTTTTGTGCTGCTCCATCTGCAGCTGCTGGGAAGGGCAGAGGGACTGGGAGCACTGAGCCCTCTGCTCACTCACAGCCCTGGGGTACCAAGGCTCCTGTCACCCCGAACCTGGCCTGGCTTTGGAGTGCAAGGGTGACATGGAAAACGGGGGAAATGATTAAAAGCACAGGACAGCCTCTCTGATGGAGAGGACGGGAGATGCTGAGGCACCAGTGCTGGCACCCAGCCCCAGAGGAATCCCCGGAGTGCCGGGGGTGTCCCCAGGGCTCCCTGGGGGGACACAGCTGGATCAGGCTACACTTTGCTGTGTGAAACACGGGGGACACTCAGGTGAGCAGGAGGAGTGCCCAGGGCTGGAGCTGGAGCTGGGAGTGGTTCTGCTGCAGGGGCACAGGGGAGCAGGACAGGAGGAGAGGGAAGAGAGGACGGGCAGGGCCGTGCTGGCGGCCGGTCCCAGCGGGCTCAGGCTGCAGGGGCTGCAGGMAACCCTCTCACGCCTCTGGGCTGGCTGCTGCTCTATCAGATGAGTCTGTGCTGCTGTCAGCAGTCCCGGGCAGTGGTTAAGTTGTGTGTCATGGCTTTAAGCTGCACGGAAAACAAACTGTGTCAGCCCTCAGCGTGCCCAGTCATGATGCTCTGCCTCAGCACCACCGCTCTCAGAAGAGGCTGTTTATTGTGCAGGGAGGAAACTGCATCCTGCTCCCTGCTGCTGCTCCTGAGCCGTCTCCCTGCTGGTTCCGTGCCCTCCCTGTGCTGGGAAAGGGAGTGCTGGGGTGGCTCCTCAGCCACCTCTGCCCGTGGCCCCGGGCCCGGCCCCTCTGCAGGCTGAGAGGTGCTGGCAGCAGGGAGAGCTCTCCCCTCTCTCAGGGCACCCTCCGCCTCCAGCCCTGGCACTGTGCCTCCTCCCCGCCCTCCCTCTGCAGGGACAGCGACAAACTCAGACCGGTGAGCAGCTCCGTGGCCACAGGGACAGCGAACAGCAGGAAAAGTGCGACAAGAGGGGACCCAGACCCTGAGGCTCCTGGCTGACCACAGCACTGTGCAGGTGAGCTCGCAGAGGAGCCCTGCTGTGCTATTCCTGACTCGCCATCTGAGCCTGACTCATTGCCTTGGAAACAAATTAAAACACTTTAATGTGTTTGCAGCTTGGTACCTAATTCTGTAAAACCAGGGAAACTGGCTCCTGCTGTTGGCCATGGAGGTCTTTGGGCTTCCCACTGCCCGAGGTACCACGCAGGAGTGCCCTGTGCTGGCCCTGTTGCTCACACAGCTTTTGGGGTGTGTGTTGCGCATCAGCCCGTGTTGACCTCACTCTCTTTGTAGTGGATAAAAGTGCTAAAACTACACACAGGGAGAAAACACAGCAATGCCTGGCACAAGGTGCCACCGGCACTGTGGGAGCAGCTCCTCGTTCTGCTGGAATGAGATGAACCCTGATGGGACATGGCAGTGGAGGAGCCTTGGACAAATCCTTCCTCCAGACAGGCCCTAAGACCACACAGAATTCTGTAGCCAAAGGAAGCATCTCCGTGTCCAGCTGAGGGGCCCAGTGGCACCCCCCAACCCCAGCAGCTGTGGGCTGAGAGGATGCTCTGCTGGGAAAGGAGGCAGCAGCACCACCCCAGGCAGAGCCCAGGCCTGGGCAGCACCCACGGGGGTGTGACATTCCCACAGCCCTCGGCCAGCCCCAGGTGATGGGACACTCGTTTTGGGGTCACTGCTGTGACTGCACAGGAACTGCTGGGGGTTTGGGGAGGGGGGGAAGGGGCTGGCCCAGCGAGGGGGGCAGGAAACTCGCTTGCCTCTGCCAGGGGCAACATGGAGTCYGCTTTGAAGAAGACTTCAAGAAGCTCCAGCAATCCAAGTCCTGTCTGTCAAATGCAGAGAGGAGTTGGAGATGATTCTGGAGGAGGAGAAAATACCAAGACGCAGGCACTATCTATAGACGTCCGTGTGAAGGTGGGACGTTGGAGTGCAGAGTATTTTTATCCCCATAGAGGTGTTATCTGTCTATCTCCCATGAAATGCTGGAAGGGGGTGTTGAGCACYCAGTTCATGCGAACAGAAAATAGCCCAAGTCACAGTTAAATCTGCGTGGTCCGTGTTTTCCCGAGGCAAGCTGTCACACTGGGAACTTTTTTTCCTCTGGCTCACTGTCCCATGTTTGTTGCATGACAAAGTTCAGCACCCAAGTAGCTGTTTGGGGCCTGGATGGAGTTTTGTGCAGGGTGCAGCTGGGCCATCCTACCCTCCTGAAGAGGTGTGGGAGGTTTGTGCACACCTCAGCACACACGGTCTGCTTGCTCACCTGGGGCTGCAGCCAGGTGAGGAGGAGCTTTGGCACAAGCTGTGACCACACCTGGCACATGCCAGGGGCGGCTCCTCAGAGTTCAAAGGCTTCAGCGTGGCTTATTTACRCATACACCTCCCAGCAAGTCCTTTTATTCTTAAATCCCAGACACTTTGTTATGTGGAGATTCTGAAAATCCAAAGCCTCGTCCTCTCTGCATTGGGGTTCAAGATCTGCAGGCCTGGCTGRGGTGCCAGGAGCAGCTGTGGGCAGTGCAGGGGCTCAGGGATGGGCAGGACAGGCACAGCCAGGCCGTGGTTACACAGACAGGTCCATGTGCACAAACCCAGCACGTGCCCACACCACGTTAACTCGTAGGAAGTGGATTCAAAAGGGATTTAAATGCCAGCAAATAAATCACTTGGGATGGGCTGTAATTAGAAAATTCCCTGTTTTTAACAGCTGGCTCTGGGAAATTCCTGACCACAAACCAAGTGCTGTATTTGTGCTAATCCAGCAGCTCTSTGGGGGCCTCTTGCTCCTCCTGCTCAGAATGAGACGAGCTCTTGGCTTGCTGGGTGATGAGGGGTTGATTTTATTTTTTGCCTTCATGGAAGCTCATGAGCATGAAGAGCAAAGAGCTGGCAAGGAAACCTCTCTGCTGAGAGAGAAACTTTGATCCAACTTGTGATGTTCTCAGCTCCAGGGAGTAAAGGAAGTTTATTTATAGAACAGCCTTGGTAAAACCAAATGCTGGCCCCTATCCTGGCTGGGTGCTGGCTCTGGCTGCAGAGCTGTATGAGGCAYGTCAGATGTGCTTGCTTTGTAGGACGAGGTGGTGGATAGCACTGGGGTAATTAGCAGCCCTTGCAGATTGGGGCATTCTGTTTTCGGGGACCTTCCTCTGCAGCAGCACATGGACACTGCAATTCTGAGTACCCAGGGCAGAGCTGTGGTGGAGTGACCAGCACTGCAGGGCAGCTGCTCTCACTGTGATTCCTGACAAAAAGAATTTGCTCTGAGCTTCACAAACATCTGGAGGTCTCTGCTTACCCAGATTGCTCCAGGTGACCCTGGAACTCAAGCATCCACRGGGCAGGGTGAGGACAAGTCACCCTCATCACGGTCTCATCTTTGCACTGCACAGGCACTTTGAAATGTGTCCCTGCTGGGCTGGGTGACATGCTGCTGTCACCAAGTGCCAGCTCAGGGGACGCTCCAAGTCCATTAACATCCCACTGGAGCACCCAAAGCAACCTCTGGTCCTGAATGCAGGCATTTAAAACCACTAAAACCAAAATGTGACTACTACGCTGCATTCTTGACCTTGCAGCAGAGGATTCCAAAGTGTTTTACAATTAAGTAACTAATTAAGTCTAAGAGTATTTCAGTGTAATGTGTTTTATATCCCTTCCCAGAGAGGCCCAGGAACTCAGAGGGCTCTCCCAGTGCCAGGGAGGCAGCCACAGCCACTGCTCCCCCAGTGCCCACTGGCTTTGCTGATTCCCAGGAGTTTGGTCTTAAGTTGGTCTTAAAAGCTTTTGGGAGCTGTAGATGGATGGATGTTGCCATYATACACCAGGAGCAAGTTCCCACCTGTCCTGAGAACCAGACAAGTGTATTTGTGCTCTTTTATCCAGGGCCAGGAGAGTCCAGTAGGAAGAACTACAACCTTCTCCTTGTCAGCTGGAACGCTGCCCGGGATGGCAGTGACTGGAACCTGTCACTGTTGGTGGTTTGTCCCTTGCACAAATGGCCCCAGCAGCTCCTGCAGCTCCCCTGAAGAGCTGGTGGCTCCCAGCAAGGTCAGGGCAGAGACCTGTGCAGGGAGCAYGGGCAGCCCAAGGAGCTGCTGCACTTTGCCCCTGGCCCCTGACCCCAGTGCTGCAGCCAGGGGAGTGCTCTGGGCTGGGCAGTGTCACCCAGAGCCCCCAGACCTGTCCCTGTCCCTGCCCCTGCCCCTGCCCCGTCCCTGTCCCTGGCTGGGCTGTGCCAGGCAGTGCTGCCAGGAGGGGACACTGCCTGGGGCTCAGCCTGCACAGAGGGAACACCAGGGAGAGCAGCTCCCCAGGGATTTGGGTTTTGGTGTGTGATCCATCCAGATCCCTCATCAGCACCGCAGAGATTCCCTGGGGTACAGGTGGCAGCTCACACCCACAGGACACAGTGTGGGACTCATCCCCACAGCACTGTGAGGCCCCAGCTCAGGGCACAACACCGTGTCTGACCTGGCCCTGGGAGCCCCTTCAGCCAAGCTTTGGAGTGCTATTAAAAGGTTTTAGAGATGCGGGAAAGGTGAAGCCACAAGTCTCTACCCTTAATTCCATCTCAGCCAAGCTCTTTTAACAGGTCTAACATCGTGTCCTCATTATTCAAGAAAAGCTTTTGTATTCTTAAACAAAATGATGGAAAGAACTTAGAATTTTGAAATTAGCATAGTAAATCCTCCCTAGGTACAGTCATAAGTGAGTCAAATTTAATATTTTTAACTAGTGAACCTCCAAGAACTTTGGAAGGAAMAGCAGCAGCATCATTGGGCACCCCCCTTCTTTTCCAGTGCGGGGAAACTGAGGTACAGCTACGGAAATACCTTCTACACCACCAACAGTTACAGCTCTGCAATTACTGACTTAATTGCTATCAGTCAAAAGCAGTGTATTGCCCGAAAGTCCAAGCACCTGAAATGCCCTCAAAARCCAGGAAGCATCTGAAAACTCTGGGAAGTTTTTGTAAGGAGAAGGGCAGGCTGGCTTTGCCTCAGCCTGGGAGTCAATTTCTGCTGTGGTGGACTTGAAACAGTCAAATATCACATCAAAACAGCAGTCAAATTTGCAAWCAAAACACTCAGTCTCACTTCAAACACTCTGCAGTGCTGCTAACAGAGAAGGTTCCTGGCTCTGGGCACACAGCAGGAACCTTTGAATGCTCCTGGGCAGAAGAAAGAACTAAGAAGCTGCTTACCCCTTCCATGTGGACGCGGGGGTTGGTTGCCAGCCGGTGCTGATGCAGCTGTAGCCCCCTGGGGACCCTCCTGAGGGAGGCGGGGGAGGACAGGACCCCCGACCTCTGCATCGAGCCGAACCTGGGGACGTTCTGTCCACACCTGACTCCATCCAGGAGGCGGATGAGGAGCAGGTTGGAGGGCAGCTGCTCGATGCTGCCCAGCACGAGGGTCCTGCACTCGGGGCACCGGAGCTCCTTCTGGGATTTCAGGATCCTCTGCAGGCAGGGCTTGCAGAACGTGTGCTGGCACGGCAGCACCTTCGCTGTGGCGTCGAGCTTTTCAAAGCACACGGGACACTCCAACAGGTCAAGGAGAGCCAAGTCATCCATCTTCAGTGCAGAGCCCSCTCAGGAGCGGAGCCGGGGCCGTCCACAGCCCGCATCCACCGGAGCGGAGAGAAGCAGCCGCTGGGCTCGGGTCCCGCCCGGAGGGCGAGGAGGAGGGAGCGCGGAGCTGCTGCTGGAGCGGTAACGCAGCCACCTACATCCAGAGCCGCGCTCGCAGCCAATCTGCGAACGCACTCGCTGCGCCCGCAGCCCGGTTTGGGATGAGTCACCCCTGACTCAGCCGGAGCCCGGGGACGGCTCCGGGCCGGGCACCGGAGCCCCGGGTCGTGCTGGCCGGGCAGAGGCTCCTGGAGCCGCGCCGGGCCGGCTGCAGCGCTCCTGCTCCGCAGCACGGCGGACAGGGCGCGGAAAAATTCCCCGGCTCAGGAGATGAGAGGCCCTGATAAACAGCAGCCCCGACCTGTCGGTGCCGGGCCCCGGCTGCGGTTCGCTCGGTGACCAGCCCTGGCACCCTCCGCCCGCCCCCGCCCCGGGCAGCGCCGGCCGGGCCCGCTCCGCTCCGCAGCGGCGACACCAGAACTGCTTCAAACGCCGCCGCTCGCCGGGGGTACCCGGCGGTGCCTCCGCAGTGCCATCCTCGCCCGGTTTGGCTGCCTCAGCTCGCTGAATCAACCCCGAGCGATTATTCCTCCCACAGCCCGGAGCCGCCCAACCTGTTCGGCTCCCGGCTGGGGGCTGCGGYCGGCGCCCGGCGGGGCTCAAGCCCGGGCCTGCAGCGGCCGCACGGGCACCAGGGCAGCCCCGGCACCGGGGGCTGGCATTATCCCGGGAGCGGCGTGTGCCAGCCCCGCTCCGGACCCGGCTTCCCGTGCCCGGTGCTCCAGACGGGCAGCGGCCGCTCCGGCCGCGCCTTCCTGGGGATGCTGACCCGGACAGCGCCCGCCCCGTGGGGCCGGGGGCGCCGGGACAGCCTCAGCGGGACCGGGCTGACCCTCTGCCCGCCTTCCGGGGCCCTCGCCTGCGCTCCAGCAGCTCCCGGGGTTCCCAGTTCCAGGCTGGTCGGCAGTGGGCTGTGCTGGGGCAGGGGAGACACGGCTGAGCACGGCCAGCAGCTGCTCCCTGTGCCAGCCCAGCCCGTGAGACCCGAGCCCAGAAACAGCCAGAGGGGTCCGAGGGCCCCTTCCCGCCCAGCCAGGCACTGCTTTGGCAAGGGAGGCCAGGGACCATATCAGGTAACTGTCGCTTTATTCCCTTTATCGGCCGAATTCCTATCTCGGGTCTGCCTGCCCGCACATACTGATGGATTGCCTAAGGACAGCAGGAGGGGCAGTTAAGGTCCATGACCATTTTCCTTACAAACCCGGCCGTGTTTCAGCCCTGTGTTTTCAACAGAGGTGTACTACAAATACTAGAGGACAAGAATAATAAATCCAAAGATGTCTCAGATAACACCATCAGGCTGCAGCTGTCCCTGCCTTACTCTCAGGATTCTTCAGGAGTACAGTGTGGAAAGGGTTAATGTGCTTTTTCAAAAGTTCTTGCCCCAAGATCACGATTATGTCAAAACACARTATTTCTGTATTTCTGTAACATAGTGGCCATCTGGCTAAAATAAAATGTTGACAAACATCTTGAGGATAATGYCAGGAACCAATGACCTCACTCTGTTCCATCTCAAGTTTCCTTTTGCTTTGGTGCTGCTGGGTCTGTCACATGGTGATGTGTGGGGCTGGTGAGGTGCACACTGGTTAATCTGCCAGCACTTCTAAATGTGATGCCTGACATAAACTTTACTGAAAACAAAGGTGGTGAAGGTTGTGTTTCATTTTTACATATTCTTCCCTMTTTGTGCTCTGTGATTAGCACTCAGTTTGTATTTTCATCTGGTTAGATTAGAAAGGAAACAGAATTATGAAGTACCCTGCAGTGGGGAGGTGCTGGGAATGGAGTTGAGTGAACAGTTCTCTGCATGGCAGCTCCTGCTCATCTCCAGCCAGATGTGTTTGGTGACTGCCCCTTCAGTGTCCCTGGTCTCTGAGGGCCAGGCTGCATCAGCTGCACTCTCAGAGCAATGGGTGGGATCAAGGCTCTGCCGGGGGGATGCACATGGGGGGATTCACATTCACAGTGCAATGCACAATTCCCTCTGAATTCCCAGGGGAAAGCACTGGCCACAGCTGGAGTGCCTGGTCACCTCAGCAGAGCCAGGCTGGGGAATCCAGCAGTGCTGAGCACACTCAGAGGGCCCGGGGAATCAGGGGGCTGGGGGTCCCTGAGGGAGTGACATGGGCCAGGAATCTCCCTGTGCTCTCCATCTCTTGGGAATGCCACCAGGGATATGCTCTGGGCARGCTCCCCTGAGCCTGGCAGTGGCTCTGGCCCTTCCTGCATGCCTGGGGYGCAGGTACTGATTGTTCAGGTGGGGTCAGGGCTTTTCCAGCTGAGCTTCTGAGCTGCCAGAAGAGCCCAGCGAGGCTCAGATCCSGGCTGCATTCTCTGCTTCTGCTGAAATACAAAAACTGTTTGTGCTAACACTTATATTTACATAACATGTCAAATCTTCAAAGCACTCCCCAAAAGCTAATTCATCTCTGGAATCCCCTCAGACTAAGCATCCCCCACTCCCCAGTTTACRTGGAGGAAACCAGGAGATGAGGCCACATGGCATATCCACATATCCATGTCCAATTTGGGATCAGGATGTGAGGCTTTCCTGGTTTTCCACTTCACACTCAGACCGTTCCATTGGCCTTTATTATCTGTCACTGCCTCTCCCTTCCAACGTGGCTTGTAATTTGGGTTAAAAAATAAAGGCAGAGCTAGAAATCTGCTCATGCTTCCCTTTCATTTGAACAGCCTCTGGTGCCAATGCTGTAATTAGCTGAGGGCTGGAGGCAGCAGGGTGCCTGGTCTGGAGGACACTGCTCTGCCTGGGCATGGCCCCACTGCTCCTCTGGAGCCCTCTGCAGCTTCCCAGGGCATGGGCCCCTGGTGCTGGAGGGATGGAAATGCTGAAATATGTGCTGCAAGACTGGGTTATTCAAAGAGGTTGATCACGGAGCTGGAAATTGGGACACAACCTTGAGAGCAATGTGCCCACATTTTTTGCTTCCACACCAGGTGGTTACACACACATCTCCCCTGGGAGCCTCTTCTGGCTTCCCCCAACTCCAACAGGGACTCAGGAAACAGCTCCAAGGGATCCCAAAGCCAAGTGCAAACACGCTCTGTCCTCCCCATCCCACAGGAGCCAGGGGTCCAGGCTGGGGGTCAGCCCTGCTGCGGCCAGGGCTGTGTGTGCCCCGAGGGCACAGCACGGCAGCACCTCCAGGGGTAGGAAAAGCCTCAGCCACTCYGCACCGTGCAAGTGGATGCCACATGCCTCCTTCCCGGGGGAAGAGGGACCTTTCAGGCTGTTTTTAGCTCCTGGAGGGCAGCGGGAGGGGGTGCCTCTTACAAGCTGCTACAGATTATAGATCTGAGCTGGCAGCTCATCCTCCTCCCCACCCACAAACACGGCGCCCAGTGCTGCTGCTGGAAGGGGTGAATGGCAGGACCTGCCTGTGTCTCCAGGCCCCAAGGGCCAGGCTGGGAGTGCTGTCCCTGGCAGTGTCCCTGGCAGTGTCCCTGTCCCTGGGATGGCTGGTCCTGGGCAGTGGCTGCTGGCTGTGGGCTCTGAGCTCACGGCAGTGCTGACAGCAGAACCCAGCACATTTAGTAAATAAATTGTGTTTGCTTGAAGACATAATTAGGCCAGCGTGACTCTGCAGGGATGTGCAGAGTGTGTGGACCTGCAGCCAGCACAGGAAGAGCCTCTCTAAGATTTTCCACCTCTCAAAGCCATGCCTGGTGTCCTGTGCTGGGCAGCACCAGCAGCCACCCCCTCCCTGCTCCCAGTGCCCACCCACAGCCTTGGGGGCACCCACAGGGACAAACCCCCAGGGAGSTCTGTGGTTCAGAATCTTCTCCTTTCTTCCCCTTCATGAGGTACATGCACTTCAGCTGGAGGATGGAAGCCAAACACCCAGACCCCATRTACACATCCTAAAGAGGAGGGGTTAGGGGAGCTGTTTATGAAGCTCCCAGRGGGCTGAAGGCTGTGTTTTGCCATTACAGCCTTGTGCAGTCTGGCTACTGGTACTGTGAAGGCTTCAGCTGATTCTGAAGTAGCTGGAGCAGAGTAGTGCCTGTCCAGAAATAGAAAAGTATTTTTAAATTAAATTTATTCACTGATTTTCATGAAGACAGATTGTTGTGTGTTTGTTGAAGTGTCATTAGGAGTAGTTGGCGGTGGAACCAGGCTGAGCAACAGTGAGAGAGGATGGACGTGTCCTTCCTGTGACTGGGGAGGTCACCCAGGCCACCTCCTGCTCATCCTCCTCTTCCTCCTCCTGTAGCCTGGTCCCTGCACCTGGGAGGAATGGAATGGGGGTGATTAAAGCTCACACCAGGCCTGGGGCAGACACAAAACCGGCTCTGACACCTCCGAGCTGCATGGCCCAGGGCTGGAACTCCTCACAGGGAGAGAGGGCAGTGGGCAACCCCTGCCCCTCCTCGGGGAGCTGAAGCTCCTGTGAGCCCCTGGCCCTCAGCAGACAGTGCCCAGTGCCCCCCAGCAGCTCTGGGCTTTCTGGTACACTCATCCTTTTCCCTGCAGTGCAGAGCAGAACCACAGAGCACTAAGCACAGCATCCTGCTGCTCTGGGATCTGCCCCACAAGTGCTGAACCTGCAGGGATGCAGTTTGAATTCCCCAAGACAAGGAATCAGGGTTTCCAAGTAGTATGCACCTGAACCCAGGCCTTCAGAAGCTGGTCTTGATGTAGGCTTGACTGCAGAAAACATCAGCTACAGTTACSCAGTTAAACACACGGAAATGACCCCACTGTTTGCAAACTGCACCACCTTTAGTGCTGCCTGATGCTTCTGGCCAGCAGCGAGTGCTGCAGCCAGGGGTGGGTTTTAAACCCTGCTGCTCTGGGTCCCCCAGCTCCAGGAGGGGATGGTGCAGTACAGGGGGGCAGCACGGAGGGTGGGCATTGACCAAAGCACTGCAGGTGTGCTGCTGCCGTGCTGAGTGAGGGACGGGCTGGTTCAGCTCCTCACTGCTGCTTGCTCCGGGCGGGTTGTGACCCGGGGGCTCAGTCTGAGTTGGCTTCTCCCGCAGCTCCGGCTTGCAGAGCAGTGCTCCCTGTGGGAGCAGGTCTGGGGAGCAGGGCCAGGCTGCTCCTGAGCCCCCTGGGAACAAAGAGGGGGCTTGAGCCCTTGTGGTGGAGTCRCCCTGTGCCGGCAGAGCAGTTTCTGTGCCTGCAGGGCAGAGCAGAGCTCCTCAGAGCTCACTTCCAGGTGGGTTTCTCCAGCAAACCCGTGGGCAGTGCCCGGGCTGTCCCTTGCCCAGTGCACACGTGTTCTCCTGGGCTCTGGTCCCAGGCTGTGCTGCTGCTCTTGGGAGCAGCCCAGGGAGAGCTGTGTCCATCGATAAAACTCAGCACCTGGGAATTTCCCTCTTTGAAGCTCTCTTTCCTGTTTTTTCCTTTGTTTCTCTGTGACTTCAGGATTTTTGTGCTCACTTGTGTAGGTGCAGGGTAAGCTGGCTTTCCCCAGGAGCCTGCCGGCTCTCCCGGCGGTGCTGGGCGTCCTCCTCTCCCGCTGACCTCATCCTCCAGGAATGTGCAGCGGGCCCTGCCTTTGCCGGCACCAGGAAACCTTCTGAGCTTGGATCCTGGATTCCGTGAACTCACGGCGTGTGTGAAGGTGTGTGCACGTATCTCTGTGTCTGTGCACTCCCATGACTTGTGGATGCAGCTCAGCGGGGGGTTAAAGCATCCAGAATTTTAAATAACCCGTGACTTTGGCATTTTAGTGAGAACGGGAGGCTGAGCACAAAAGGAAACCCTGTCAGCCCCCTCATGAAGGCAGATGATGCATCGTGACATCACACCTTCGTTCAGATCTAATCAGGTGCTCAGGGCTCGGAGGAGATGCTGGATGTTTGCACCAGAGACTCCAGCCCTGAGCTACACCTGTACCCGGTGCTGGAACTGCCTTTGGCTGCTGCTCCTCTCCACAGCACTGCCCAGTCCATTCCTGCTSTCCCAGCCCCTCAGACTCAGCTCTCTTTGGAACAAGGAATTTGGATGCAGGAGGGCTGTTTGGGAAGGCCAGTGATGGGGATTGCTGACCCAGGGCTGACAGTGAGCAATCAGCTTCTGATTGCCGAGGGATGCCCGAGCTCAGAGTGTGAGGGAACAGCTCTGGGGGTGGGACAGCACCGAGCAGCCCCAGCCCCAGGCCCTGCTGGGCTCTTCCCACCCTCTGCAGAAGCCMCRCAGGTCCCTGGGCTGTGGGAGCCAGGGCTGTGCTCTGACTGGGAGGGAAGGAAACTCCTGCCTCAGCTCCTTGAATTTCTCACAGGATCTGTTCCTGCCCCGTGTTTCACAGCAGGAACAAGCCACATGCCCAGTACTTCAATCCTGTCTATGTAAGTCCCTGGCAGAAGATGATGATGGCCAGGAATGCCAGAAATGCTTGGGGTGGGTCAGGTTGCTTCCCCTGTAGACAAACCTTAGTGCCTCCTGATCTGAACATCAGAGCTTACACCTGAGCCAATCCTGCAATGTTTCCTATGATTTGGAAATTGTGGTGTCAGGGCAATCCGTGCCAGGGCAGCTGCCAGGTGCCACCCACTGCAGTTCCTGTTCCTTCCTTTGTGTCTGTTTTCTGCTAATGACACTCAACAGATTCCGTGCATCTCTGTAGGAGCTGGAACACTGGCCAGGCTGATTTGGGGTGAGGAATGGATTACTTCCCTTGTGAGGTTGTTCCCACCCTGGGGATCCCAAACCAAACCCTGAACATGACACAGCCAGCCCTGAGCACTGTCTGACCTGTCAGGTCTGGCTGGGGCAGCTCATCTTTAAAAAATTCTTCACACTTCTAAAATTGTTCATTTTAAAAGGTGATATTTAATGTCAGATAAAAGATAACGGATGTTCTGAGCTGCTGGCAGGTATCAATTGGAGATGGCTGGAAGCAGGATTTTGCCTTGGCTCATGTGGACAGGTTTAGTATAAAACAGTCTCAGCCTAGACTGTCTCAGTGCTGCTGAATAGGAAACCCCTGAGCAGCAGTTAGCAAAACGCTTGTATTTTWTGATGTTCACTTCTAGCTGCAGATGCTGGCACAAGGAATGATGAAATCCAGGTGTAGGCTGCCAGGCCAGAGGGAGGGGTGGCAGTGCTGGCTGCCTGTGAATGCCCTCCCAGGCCGTGCTCCTTCTGTCACACGGTGTAGGGAAACACCCCCGGTGTCCCGGTGTAGGGAAACACCCCCGGTGTCCCGGTGTAGGGAAACACCCCCGGTGTCCCGGCAGCTGGCTGGGATGCTGTGTGCTGGCAGCGCTGTGAGCAGGGCCCTGCCGCAGCTCAAAGCCCGATGCTCATCCCCATCCCGCTCCCTGTGCGGGGGAAGGAGGGCAGCACTGCTTGCTCCAAGGCAGCGCAGCACAACAAAGTGTTTTCCAGCAAAACTTGCAGGTGGAAACACGCCTTCAAAGCCCAGCTCACGGTGGCTCTTTGGGGCCTGCTTTGTAGAGCCCCRGCTCTGCTGCAGCAGCTCCAAAGCAGCGGCTGTGCTGCCCGGGGCAAGGGCTGRCCCTTTGTTCTGCGGGGCCCGCGGCTCCCCGACCCTCCCCGGGCTGCGGGGGGCAGGAGGGGCCCCAYGCCCGGAACACGGGTGTCATTGACATGCCGGGGAACCGAGTCTGGAGTCAAATATAGTGCTGTGATGATCTAGGTCGTGCAACTTAATGATCTCACCGCTGAATGCCAAATTATTTCTGTTGTATTTTTAGTAAGGCTCGTGCGGGCTGTGGGAAAAAAACTCCCGCTGGCCCCGGGAGCTGCGGGGGCTCCACCCGTGACAGGGCTCTGCACCTGCACCCACCCGTGACAGGGCTCTGCACCTGCACCCACCCGTGACAGGGCTCCTGCTCCACCCGTGCCAGGGCTCCTTCATCCTCCATCCACCCGTGCCAGGGCTCCTCCATCCACCTGTGCCAGGGGTCCTGCTCCACCCGTGCCAGGGCTCCCATGCACCCACCTGTGCCAGGGGTCACAGGTGGAGCTGGGATTGCCTCATCAAACACCCCCCAGCAAGTCCCGTTTGGGATATTTAATGTGGAAACACTGACTTGAGGTGTTTGGAGCAGCTAAGAAATGCAGAATGGGGATGTTTGGGGATCTTTTCTTTGCAGGAGTCACTAGTACACAGACACAAAAGAAGCTTGTGGCTCTGGGAGTGAGGGATGAGCAGCACCCTCTGTGTCCTGGCCTGGGTGGCATGGGGAGTGTGTGGCTGCACTGGGGCAGCAGGAGCCACGGGCTGGCCATGCCTGCCTGAATCCTCAGAGGATGGGCTGTTCCAGCAGCACAGTCACAGGGCCATGTGGGTCTGAGCTGTGGCAGCACCTGTGGATAACTGCACAGCCACCAGCTGCTTTGCTGGGCTCTCAGTGYGCTCGTGCTCTGCTCTCTCATTGCTGCTTTGAACTTCCCTTCCTGTCTGATTGTTCCCTTCATCAAAAGAAAATGAACTGCAAGTGGGGTATCTCACACGGTGTGATTTGTGTCAGGTTGTGGCTTCTGGGGACCCTTGGA
>QVAJ01000361.1:473897-484279 GCA_003546035.1 Mixornis gularis
GGGGAATGGGATCTGGGCAGGGATGCTGTGGGGAATGGGATCTTGGCAGGGATGCTGCAGGGCCGTGGGATGCTGAATGGAGCAGGATGTTTGCAGGGGTGCTGCTGGGCTGCTGCAGGGAGCTGGGATGTTTGCAGGGGCCCGGGATGTTGGCAGGGATGTTGGCACTGGGATGTTGGCAGGGAGCGGGATGCTGCAGGGGCCCGGGATGCTGTACCCGGGCAGTGAGACCTTGTCCTGCTGCCCTCCCGGGGCCCCGGCGGCTCCCCCGGCCCCGAGCCCGTGTCGGTGCTCGGCCGGCACTGCCTTCCTCCCCTCCATCCCTCCCCCTGCAGCCGAGCTCTCCGCTCCCAGGGCTGTGCGATTATTTGTGAGTCAGAGCGGTGAGGCGAGAGCTCCAAGCGGAGCTGTAGTAAACAGGATCCTACAGACTGAGAAAACTGCTGACTTACAGAATGCAGCACTTCCACCTCCCAAAAAAAGCACCACTAATACGTTTGTTTTCGTGTTGTCTTTACGTGGTTGCGGCTGATGAATCACGGCAGGTTCAGCCCTGAAAATCACATTCAAACGCATGTGCTCGTCCCCATCCAGGAATCTTAATTATCCAGGCAGCCTAAGCTTGGCTCCTGGAGTTTGAGCATTAACTTGTGTTTGTCTGAACGAGATTTGRGCAGCCCTATAATTGAGTAAATAGGGTTTTTTGAGATTGCAGGTCTGTACAGTCGAGAGCAGAGCTCACCTGGGGACGCTGCTGCCCGTGCTGGGCACAGACCTTTCCCTCCTGCCAGCCACACTCCTGTCTGCCACTTCTGTGGTGTTTGCTTCRCTGGGGCTGTCACTGGTTACATAACTCTGCACTTTTGCCAAGGTCAGGCTCAGGTTTTATCTGAACAGGCAGCAAGAGCCTGAGTGGGAATCGGGGAGCTCTGGATGGGATGTGTGTGATGTGACAYGAGGATATCAAAATGCTGGCTGTAGTAGTTGTCTGCTGTGAGTGTTTGGGGAGAATTATTCAGAGCTGGGGCTTTGCTTACAGAAGATGTGCTAAAGAGCTTGTCTGAATTCCAGGAGCTTGTCTGTTGGTCAGTGAGCTCTCCTACATCAGCTCATCTTTAACGGCCTTACCTGCTCGCTGGAAACATGGACAGGGCAGTTGGTCACCTTCAAATACAGGGAAAGCAATGAAACCTGGTTGTGGGTAATTTGCCTTGACAACATTTAATTGTAAAACTGGGACAGGTTGGAATTTATCAGCACTGAGTCATCTTCCATTAATTGTACCTGAGGTTTGCTGAACTTGGGGGTGTATCAAAGCTGTCCCTGTTTTCCGCCCTGTTCCTGCAATGTTTGAAAGCTGTTGTGGCACCGAAGGCTTTGGACACCAGAGCTCCAGCAATGCTCCTCATGTTTTATTCCTCACTTAATGGTCCTGCCCCTTTGCCACCTATCCAGGGTCCTTCCAAAGGTAARGCCAAAGCCAGCAAAGGCCAAGCTATGCAGAGCAATTTCTGACTCTGGGAATGTGAAGGGTTTTAAATGCACAATAAATAACGGCAGCAAAATACTGGGCTCTGATGTATTCTGCCAAGAGTCTGTGCTATTTTCAGTCTCATGCAGCTGGCAGTTTTGTGTTTCCAATATCTTAAAAAGTGGAGCCATAGAATTTCAATCACCTTCCATCTTACCAAGAGCCTGACTCCTCCAGAATAACTCAGAGGGATTGACTCAACCATATTTTTCATGTTTCACAAATGAGCAGAGCAGCGCCATGGAAATCAGGAAATAGGCCGCAGGGCCATCTCCATCTGAGGAGATGAAGGTCAAAGACACCTTCATTCTTCTCAGCATTTTCCCTCCCAAATGGGTTGTAAAAATGAGCACAGTGCAGGCAATTAATTGTGAAGAAAACCAATTATTATGGAGTGTTAAAGGATGGGGAGTGGGTTCCTTTGATGGCAGGCTCTGTGTAGAGTGGTGTCACCTCCTGCTCCATCTGGGACCTCAAACTGATCTGCATGAGAGGTACCAACATTAAAATGGCTTCTTGCATGCTTGACCCTAATGGTGCAACCTCTGCTTTTCCCCCTCTGTGGAAAGTTCTGCAGCACTCCCAGTGTGGTATAATCTGCAGCACTCCCACCCCTCAGTGCCCCTCGGGTGTCAGGCTGGCAGCAGCCCTTTGTCCCCTGGCAGGAGCCMTTTGTCACTGCCCTGTCCATCCCTCATTCCCAGGGCTATGTGCCAAAGCTGGAAATGCCCTGGACCAGCTGTCATCTCCCCGTTCCACTCCAGACAGATTTTATTCTTCTGTGTGCAATGCAGATAAACAATCCTTAGATTACACAGAACTCTTAAATGTGAGTATGTGCAGGTCAGGATCAGTGAGGGAACTGCTCTGTTTCAGCCAGAGAAAACAATTCCCCCTCTCTTACACTGAGAGCAAGACCTGTAGAGTCTTGACTTTGTCCACCTTTGATAAATAACTGACACTTGCTCTCAATGAAACATTCTCATCTTTGCTTGTGGCATCCCTTTGCTCTGCACACTCACTGTCTAGAGGAATCTTCACTCCTTTATGTTGTCTTTAATAATACCAATGGATTGTCTGGAAAACAAAATGAAAACCCACCTGCACCTCTCCCTGCCGTGCTCCTGCTGAAGGGGTGATGGGGGTGCAGAACAAAGCRGCCTCAGCTTGAGGGCAGGGCTGGGGTGATGTTCAGGGGTGTTGTGGCACAACCTGGATTGTGGCTCAGGCTGGGCGAGTGGTACTGAGCCACTGTCAGGCAGAAATGGCCTTCACAAAATGTTTTCTTTATCAAGAGCTTCAAAGAAGCTTTTTAGTTGTGGTTGCAAGTCAGATCTTCAATTTTATTATTCTGCAAGGTTAAAAATCAGCTGAATTGTAATGTTCTTTCTTCTGGGGTCACTGTGCATTACTCAGCCTAGAAAGGAGGGAGATGCTTTTCATCTCTTCTGAGGCTGAAGCTGGAGTTGTTTTGTAGTAGAAAAACAGCCACAATAGCAATGCAATGAATTTTATTAAAAGCCCAAACARATGCATTTATATATGGCAAGTATATTCTACCTGCTCCATGTATTGCAGTGTCTGCTGAGCTGCTCTTATTAAAAATGGGCAGAAATTTATAGGGACTGTGTTTGTTTAAAGCATGGAAAGAAGCTTAATATCAGTTTAAAGTATGAGATTTTTTTTCAGCTGTAGTTGATGGAAACTGTTTACTGAGTTTTGTATGAAAACCTCCAACCTGTGAATTTCAATTTCATAGTTCMTTCGTACGTGGAAGTTAATTTGAGGTGTGAGCAGTTCTGATCTGATTAGCAGGTCAGGAGCTCTGGCATGTCTGGGTGGAGAAGCAAAGAGCTCAGTCTGGGGTGCRTGCAGGGGGACTCAGGTTCCCTCCCCAGGGACCCTTTGGCTGCTGTGTTGGTGTTTCAGAGCTGCCCAGYGCAGTCCCAGGGCAGTGAGAGTGCACAGACACAGGAGCAGCCTACAAATCCCTGAATGGTTTGGGCTGGAGGGGACCTTGGAGCTCTTCTTGTGCCAACCCTGCCCTGGGTTGTGCCSCAAGCCCTGTCCAGCCTGGCCTTGGACACCTCCAGGGATGGGGCATCTTTTCCTTGCCTGCTGGACAGGTTGTACAGGGTGTGATACCCCTGGAGCCGCCTCTCTCCTCCATATTCAAATCAGGGAAATCACACTTTGATTTGAGGATTTCTGCCAGGAGCCTCAATTCCATTTTGTCCCCACCTAATGCAGAGCAGAGAACGCCTTTTCGTGTTTATTACCCACACAGTTGCCCTGGCTCTCCCAAGATTTTATCCAAAGTGACTTGTTCTAACCTTGTGGAAATTGCAGTGATGGAAGATGCATCAGCAATTTTCAATCTTATTTCGTTTCCAGGGGTGCCCATCAGCTGCTCAGCAGCGCAGTGAATGAGCTCACGGGGGCTCCTCTCTTACTCTCTGAAAGGAACCAGGTTTTGCTCAATGAGACAGGTGGGAGAGAGGCAAGGTGAACTAAAGTTTACCTTTTTTCATACATGTCTAACAGGATACCATTAAATATTAAAACTATGCAGTTAATTCTGCTGTATTTACCAAAAGAAGATTTTCTGAGGAGTGGTTGTTATGGAAACAGTAGCCCTCTGTCCTTCCACTTGGAAAGGATTTATTTTAAGGGAGCTAAAACCCTTTAAATATTCAGCAAGTATAAAAAGGTGAGATCATAATATTCATCTTACATATTCTCTGCAAAGCTTCAAAACYTTCCCTGATACTGAGAAGCAGGAAAGGCTCCAGAGCCTGTTTTTAATGTGGGAAAGGGACTCATAAACAAGGAAACTGGGACGTGAGTAAAGGGAAGTGAAGCTGCTGGAGTGGAGACACGTGGCCATGTAGGGACGTGTCCAGGAGACCCCACTGGGCACCATCCTTCCCTTGGGGCCTGGGCACTGCCACCCTTGGGACTTGCTGTGGGACACCCCCTGTTTGTAGGGGTTCTGTGGGACACCTTTCATTTATAGGGGTTCTGTGGGACATCTATTTATAGGGACTCTGTGGGGCACCTTCTATTTATAGGGGTTCTGTGGGAGCTGGGAGGTGCTGGGATCTGGGTGGTGAGTGGAGAGCCTTTCCTCACGCTGTGCAGCAGCTTGGAGTGGGTCTCTGTGGGGTGCAAAAGGAATTTTGTGTTCAGTGAACCAGAAATCAGCACAACGGTGTCTCGGATGGCAGCTGCAAACACTGTAATTTGCTGAACAATCACAGGCGTTAAAAAAACCCAACAAACCAGTTCCTGGACTAATGGCAAAATAACCCACCTGAAGCTGCAGCAGGAAAATTGTTCCCTCAAGTATTTTCAAACTAAAAATCAAGCTTCAGCTTTGCTACATTCCTGTTTCTTTTGTGCTTGCTTTCAAAAAAACATTTAGAGCTCAACTATAGGTTAGAGAAAAAATTTTTTTTTCCTCCACTGAAAATGAATTATAAATATATCTTGAATTGAAATTTTCTACTTCTTAACCTGTCTTTGGCTACAGCACACGTACTGGTGTGTTGTGTTTCTGACACTTCCCTGGCTGGGATTTCTTCCTACAGTAGTTATTTTCAGGTTACCCCATGGATATGGTGAATCTGAGCATTATAATGAGGCATAAGCCTTGAATCGCTTTTTATCTTGGACCAAATCCATCGTGATTAACTGCACTGATGAACCATCGGGGCTTTGGGTGTGGTGTGGGCAGCGGGAGGAGCAGTGAGGAGCCTGTGGTGAGGGAGAGGGTCTGGGATTGCCGGCCAGGGGGAAAAGCAGGGAAGCTCAGGTGGAGGGAGCAGCCTGTCCTGGGAGGCAGTGGCTGAGTGCAGAGATGCCCCTGGGCAGGCTCTGCGCAGTGCTGGCGTTTCCACCCCGCCGCATCCACGGCTGAGTGGGCTGGCAGCTCCCGGTGCCTCTCCCGCTCCATCCCACGGGCTCCCCACTCACCCACCACCACATGCCGGGCACACTCCTCTCCTGTGCAGGCAGTTTGATTTTAATTAGGAAAGACGCTGCTCACAAACTCTCTCTGAATTCAACTGGCCATTTTTCATTGTGTGCCAGGAAGGGTTTATTAAGCTTCCAGATCAAACGGGAGCTGACGAAGGGATGGGAAATCAATGCTGCTTTAATAAATGTTTTGCATTTGAGAAGGGGAGAAGGGGAACATCACTTGCAGTGGGAAAAGTTGAAATTAACCCTCTTCCAAACTCCTCCAAAGGCAGAGCTTTTGGTGAAAGTCCAGCCATTGCAGGTGCAGTGGAGGAAGACTGAATCCTGGCAGCAGCTCTTGGGGTCACAGGGCTGCTGCTCCCCACAGGGAAACTCTCAGGGCTCTGGTGAGCAGGTGACCATGAGSTGCTCCTGTGCCAAGCCGTGCCTGTCACTTGGTTGTGGCTCCTTTTGTTTGGGTGCAAACTGGGGGCTTCAGAAATCACTAACATGGCTCCGTGCACTCGGCCACAATTGTGCTGGTCCTCTGGAGACAGTGAATGTCACCTCCAGAGAGCAGAAGTGCTGGTAGCCTGGGGAGGGGCAGGGTTTCAGCTCCACCTGAGCTATGCTGGGTTCTGCTCCTCGGGAGGCTTACACTGGCACTGTATTTTCCTGTCAGGTTTTACACTGCAGAGAATGACATTTGCGTGACTTGGAGGACCTTTGTCCTGTCAAATCCACTCTCTACATCTGTTAAACCATTTTTAAACACGGCCTTTCACTGCTGAAGATGGATTTTGAAGAGTTTGGTGACAGGAAGTGTTAGCAGCCCGTGGCTCCTGGGTCCCGGATCCTCCTGTTCCAGCAGCCCCCAGGTGGGACAGGAGCATCATTCCCTCCCTGTCTGCTGTGGGTTCCCTCCCTGCCATGTGTCCCTGCCCACTGCTGGGCCCTGACCCTGCTGCAGCTCTCCTGGGCACAGCTGAGCATCCTGATGGCTGCAGGGCAGGGTCCCCTCCGTGTGCAGGGCAGGGTCCCCTCCGTGTGCAGGGCAGGGTCCCCCCTGTGCAGGGCAGGGTTCCCCTGTATAGCCCTGGTTCCGTGCCTGAGGTGTTTTGGTTTTCTGAATTTTTTTTCTAAGGAATTTTCTGTAAACAGGAGAAATGTTTTTGTAACTGTACCTTTGTTATTCCTTCCTTTTCTTAAGAGGGGCTTCTTGATGTCCCTCTGCTCTGACCAATGTGAGTGAAGAGGTTTGTGTTTGTTTCACCAATCAAATYGGTCTGTGTAAAACAGTATAAAAAGAGAAGCATCTCAAAAATAAAAGTCATTTTCAGGCTTCTACCTCTCAGAGTCTGTGTCGTTATAGTGTAAAACAGCGTCACCCCCTGTGCAGGGCAGGGCCCCTCTCTGCAGGGCTGTGCTGGTGGCTCTGCCTGCCCGTGCTCCTCTCTGTGCCAGGCAGGAGATTTTGGTGGCAGCTCCTGCAGAGCGGCTCTGTGCCCACACCTCCATCTSCTGCAGGGCGTGGGGCTGCACAAACCCACCCCTGTAATTCCTGCTGTCACAGCCCCTGTGCTCCCCAGGSCCTGGGGACAGTGCTGTGGCTGAGCCCGGGCACCAGTGCCACTGCTGCAGCACCCGTGCAGTGGGACAGGGACAACGCAGCAGCCCCAGCACAGAGCACAGGAATGACAGGAGCCACCGTGGTTATGGCAGCTGGTCTGCACTCAGTGGTTTTGGGCAGGCAGAGGAGCTTTGTCATGAACGGAGAAGGTGAATTGATTGCCTGCATATTAGTGCCTGTTTTCTCCTGTGGTCTGGTGACAAATGACTTGCTCTGAAATCCAGGATAACTGCTTTGGCTACTGCTGGGCTGATCTTCATGGGCGGTCAGCGTTGAAAAGTAAATTCCACCCCAAGGTGCTGATTCTGCAGCAAACTGCAGAGTTTTACAGTCCATTTGTTAAAGTCCATTTTGGAAACTATAGAACAAATGTATTTTGCTTCTCTGCTTTGATTAATTTTTCATGAGAAATAAAATACAATTGTTATTCCCCTCCTCTAAAGACAAGGTGCTCAGAGAGAAGCTGTTTTAATCAGAASAAAAAGTTTTAAAAACAAAATTTAAAAAATAAAGGATTTTTTTGTACCTTTCTTAAGAAGAGGGCACAGAGAAGGTTGGCTGAGACAGGGAAAACCAAACACCTCCAGCCCAGTGAAACTTTAATTGCTGTGTCTGCWTCCTTTCCAGAATGGTTTCATATCCAATTTTGAGGTGTGTGAAGCTGCTGCAGCCACTGTATGTGATAGTCAACACGAAAAATAATTTTATTCCATATGTTTTGCAAGTAATTTTGACTTTTTAAATATATGTATAGCTACGGGTCATTCCAGTCTGGTTGTTTTATATATATTTAAGTAGGAAATTAAATCATCATGGAATGGTTCAACACTTCCAATTATTTTAATGGAATACTAGTTTTGACCTCATTGGATCAGAGCCTGGGAATAGAAAAGCAGCTGAGCTCTTTACTGACCCCTCCCAAACCTGGCCCTGGGTGTTACACGTGGTTGCTCAGGCTGGAGARGAGCTCAGGGTGTCCATTCATCCTGGCAACATGTGTCTGATGTTTAATTTCATTCATAAAGGAACATGAGAGTGCTCAGGACGGTGTGGGGCTGCTGCTGTGGCAAGAAGTTAATCATCTTGAAAAAAACGATTGCTTCAGGGCATCTGGGGAGAGGAGGAGGAGGAGGAGGAGGAGGAGGAGCTGGCGTAGGGAGGTGGCCCTGCCCTGCTGGCGTAGGGAGGTGGCTCTGCCCTGCTGAGGGGCTGCAGGGTACCCTGATGCTCTGGGTGTGCCAGAATAAACCACTGGGACGGAGTCTGGCAAGTTTGGCAGTTGGCTTTTATCTCTTTATTTTGGTTTGCACTCTCTATCCTGCCCACAACCAAAGAGAAATCGCTGCACAGGCTGGAATTCCTGACTTCCAGAATGGTTTGGGTTGTAAGGGACCTTGAGAATTACTTCATTCCACCCCTGCCATGGGCAGGGACACCTCCCACTGTCCCAGGCTGCTCCAAACCTTGTCCAGCCTGGCCTGGGGCACTGCCAAGGGTCCAGGGGCAGCCACAGCTGCTCTGGGCACTCTGTGCCAGGGCCTGCCCACCCTCACAGGGTAGGATTTTGTACTGATTCTCTCTCCATCACACACAAAATGCACAGAGCTGCTCCTGCCATGCAGCGATTTCTGGATGAGGAGCACTTGGGGCAGGAACGGGAGCTGGAAGGACAAACCCAGCAGGGAACTGGAATTCTGGTAGACAGCAAAAATAAGTCTCGCAGGGCGGGGGGAAGAAAGGGGGAGAAAACCATGAGCCTGATTTTGGGATGTCTGAAGGCATCGAGTGGGCAGGGTGGGAGGCAGCCTCACTGAGAAYTGGCAGCTTTTCTGCCCGTTTAGAAGGAAGAATTGCAGCTGAGTATGTGATTTTAACATCAGGGTGCAGGGGGTTTTCACCCAAGCATCTGATCCAGCCCTATTTGCTTTATGAGATCTGACAGGAGCCCACATAAAATCTGATGGCTTCAGGCAGGTGATTAGTGTAAGCACAGTGTATAATTAGTGAAGATGTTTATCGTGCAAATTAATGGAAATGAAAGCTTTACTTGTGCACATTAAAGTGAAGTGTTTTTGTGGGTATAGATGTGCAATGAATTCTCTTTTATGTATGTGTGCAGTCAAGTCCAGTTTTCTTACATATATATGTGCAAGGGATTCAATTCATATATATGTATAAAATGTGCAATGAATTCAATTTTTTATATGTATATATATATATATAATGTGCAAGGAATTGCAGTATTTTTTTCCTGCCTGCCCTGGGGTGTGGATTCGAAYCCTCCCCACAGTGCTGTTGTTGTTGTGAGGAGGTGGCAGTGGAATTTGGTTTGTGGTGATGCTGTTATTTGGCCCTGCCTGGCTCCATCCTCCCTGGGGATGCTGCATCTCCCACGGCAGGCCAAGGTGCTGTGATAAGGCAACCCGGCAGCACTCCCCACTCCTCCACTCTGGGATTAAAGTTTCAAGCACGCTCAAAGCTATTTTTGTATTTTATCTTATTTTGTATTAAAACTGGGTGGGGGAAGGGAATTTGGAGAAACTTGTGTGTTTATAATCCATTCGGTGTTGACCCTTCTTATCTCACACGTGCTTCGCCTCGGGAGTCAAGAATATTTTATTAGTTCTTAGGGTTTTATACACTTCCAAATAAAATCCCTGTGCGGGAAGGCTGCTGTCCAAGCACCCTGTTTATATCATCCCCATGAATGTTGCTCCAGAAAAGGAATATACTRAAAAAATGAAATTCAGAATGAAATATGAGATGTGGCAATAAACTCTGACCAGAAAAGAAGTTATTTTTTAATTCCTTCATTCCCTGGTGATAAAGTCATACCCAAAATAACCGCTCCAGACAGAATTTTGGCTGTGACTCAGAGAACTGCAGGGAACTCTCTGAAAAGTTGTGAGGATGTAGTTATTTCTGTTGCTTTTAGGGGGGATGGAYGTGGAAGACACCATGGTAGAGTTGGATAAATAACTGGAACAACTTCTGGCAGAGTTAGGTACAGAATTCTAAACCTGTGAGTCCGGTGTGTGTCTCACTAATCTTTTCCCTTTGCTCCTCCTCCTCCTCCCAAGAATCCTTCRTACTCCTCTGCCTGCATCCTTATTTCCTTCAGTTCTGTTCTCCTCCTCTTGGTTTCACAGTGCCAGCTGAGCACTCAGCAGTCCGAGTCTGCGGGTGAGGAACCTCCTGAAAGCTGCTTTTTGTGCGGATTGGGATCTGCTCTGCCCCGGCGGCCGTGGAGGGGTCACTGCA
>QVAJ01000361.1:485043-500126 GCA_003546035.1 Mixornis gularis
TTTTGCTGGTCTACCTTGAAGCACAGCAGAAGGATGCTTAGGGCTGAAAGAGCGTAAAGGTGCCTTGTTGCAGACTTCAAACAAACTCTGCCATGAGTAAATCCATATCAAATTCACATAAAATTGGTTGGCTGGAACACTTTTGATGTTCTGGAGTTAGGGTAGAAACGTGCCTGGCAGAGATTATCTGTGAAGATTTGCAGGTCAGCGGGTGCTGCTTTGGGCAGAGAGCGCTGTTTGATCTCGGTGTGCCCTGGCTGAGAGCAGCTCCCTGTCCCCTCTGATCCCACAGCAATCCATTGGTGCTGCTCCTGTCGACAGCACTGGGATCCCACAGCTCTGCTCAGGCATTCCCAGCCCTGTGGGAACCTGCCTGGGGTTTACCAAGGGCTCTCCTGGGACCAGGACACACAGGTTTGGCATCCAGGCTGTAAAAGGCACTGAGGCATTTCTGGCTCTCCGGCAGAGCTGCTGGATGTGCTGTGGGACAGGAGCCCTCTGTGGGGTGAGCTGGAGGTGTCACACAGGTATTTGTGCTCTGAACCTTTGCTTGTCRCTCTGTCGAAGTAAAGAGCAATGGTTTTGCTCTTTCCATACTTTGAAAGGAGAATTAAGGCAATGCTGTTTTTTCATGATTTTTCTGGTGTTCTAAGGGAACTGTGGGGCTCCTGCTCCACTGACAGCTCCTGGACCTGCTGGTTTTTGCTGCTGGTAGCTGAGGGGAAGAGCCCAGTGAATCAGATGTGGGACTGGGACTGGGAATCCCCTCATTTTGTGAGCCTTTATTCCCATGTTTCACCTCTAACAGCCACMACCGGGCACAGCCTGGGCACAAAGTGTTCCCCCAGCTCAGTGCACAGCAGCACAAAGCTGTGCTGAGCCCTGGGGGTCTCTGACCCTCAGAGAGTGTCAGCAGTGTCCCTGCGGCTGCACCTGCAGCAGGGAGCTGCTCTGGCACACAAACCACAGATGCAGCTGGCAGGAATTTGGGCTGCTGGGTCCCCAGTCTGGTCGGGCAGCCCACCGTGGGTACGTGTGAGAACAGGAGAGAAGCAGAGCCGTGTGTGACCCCGCTGGCTCCGAGCTGTGGCTCTGCAGCACCAGGGACAGCAGTTCCCCGGCACAGAAGCTCAGCTGGCGTGTGGGAGGCGTCCCCGGGGAGCTGGTGCTGGCCCCACAGAGTCCCCTGGGCACCGGGGTGGGATGTTTTCCACCAGGCTGCACAGCTCTTGCTCTATTACATGGTCCCTTGCCTCTCAGCTTGAGTTATTGCCTACATGCATGGGTAGAGCCTTTGGAAAAAAACTAAGCATGCAATTAAGAGAGTCAGTGTATTTTACRGGGATAGTGACTAAAGGAAACAGCTTTTCACTTTAGGATTTGTGAGCGCCTGTCAAAAGCGATTTGCGGCTGGGGGAGGTCAGTCGGGAGGAGAGCCGCTGCCTGAGGAGCGCCGGCTTCCCTCTCAAACGGGTGTGACCGCCTTCGTGGCAATGGTGACTTTTCCCAGCTGCTGCTGTGCGTGCGGCTGAGCGCGGAGTGCCCGGGGCTCCCTGCGGCATCCCGGGACCGAACCCCGGCTCCACCGGGCCCTGCCCACGGGGCGACGGGACAGAGGAGTGACCCCCTGGGACAGCGGGGTGTCCTCATGGGATAGAGGGGTGTCCCCGTGGGATGGAAGGGTGTCCCCATGGCACAGCAATGTGTCCCCGTGGGATAGAGCGGTGTCCCCATGGCACAGCGGGGTGTCCCCGCGGCACAGAGGAGTCTCCCCGTGGCACAGAGGGGTGTCCCCGTGGCACAGAGGGGTGTCCCCATGGCACAGCGGGGTGTCCCCATGGCACAGAGCGGTGTCCCCATGGCACAGAGCGGTGTCCCCATGGCACAGCGGGCTGTGCAGCGCTGGGGACGCTGCGGCGGTGCCGCCCCACAGTGGGACAAGCAGGGGAAAGGCAGGAAGGACATCGCTGGTTCTGTCCAGTCCGTGTCTGGSAGGAACCAGGAATTCCTGCACGGGCTCTGACACCATTCTCTTGTCTCCTCGGACACAAATATCCTCGCTGGTCCTGCCGCAGCAGCGGCTCTCGTCCCACTGGTATTTGTCTCTAAAATGCCCCGAGGTGTTTCCACAGGGAATGTCACACCAGGGGAGGGCTGGGAAGCTGGTGKTGGCCAGCTGCTCCTGGCAGCCTGCTGTGGGCTGAGATCTGGAGCAAYTCCTGGGTCTTGAGTTGGTTTTTCAGAGCCTTGCACTGATTTTCTCTCCTTCAGTGCATTACCAAGTGCTGTGAGGTTGTCAGGCCTTCGTATTTGCCACGAAACAAACAAATTGGCCAATTTAGCAATGAAGGAGGAGAAGGGACTCTCAGGCCCTGTTGTGAAAGCCACGTGAAACAAGCAGCAGTGACTGGATTAAATTAAAAAAGTGGTTTATTTTTGAGTGKATTTGCTGACATCTATAAACAATGGAAATGGCAGGCACACAGATACATATATAAATAAAGATAAGGTAAAATAAGGAGCTTGTTGAATATTTAGGTGGTTGTACTCTGCAAATACCTAAAGAAGTGGCATATTAATGTATCTTACTTGTTTTCCAGTAAGTCATTAGTCGCTTAAGTGAAGTTGCTCATGCCATTTTTCCCTTTCATTAAATATTCATATTTACTAATGGAAATTGTCTTGACAAATTGGTCAAACTGAGCAGCTTATGAATTTATGCCATAGACTAAAAAAAGTTGTTTTGAAACTCCAAGCAAGCTGAAGTAATTCTTAAAATCATTAACACTTCATTGATTTTATAATTAAAAAAAATCCCTAGAATAAATAGAGCATCTTTTAAATGTAGCACAGCTGTTTATCTCAATGCTTAGGATTAATATTACTTTTTTTCCCTGAAAATATCCATGAACTTCTAAAGATGCTTTTAATTGCCAAGCCTTAGGATTCATCCCCTCCCCAGCAGCTCTGGCTGGGGCTGTCACTGTTGCTGTCTTCAAGGGGCTCCTCATTTTGGGGGTGTGGCCCACCCCAGTGCCAGGGAGCTGCAGATAATTTGGGTGCAGGCAGGAGCTGTCCTGCAGCAGTGACCCAGGGCTGTGGGATGGGGCCCTGGGGGTGACTGCACCCGCTTGGGTGTCAGGGTGGAGGGGCTGTGACCCCACAGGTGTGACCCCACAAGGTCCTGAGCCTCATCACGG
Source organism: Mixornis gularis (assembly GCA_003546035.1). NCBI lineage: Eukaryota > Metazoa > Chordata > Aves > Passeriformes > Timaliidae > Mixornis > Mixornis gularis. Next base: position 488,244 of record QVAJ01000361.1, read on the forward strand.
TGTGAGGGGAGTGGGGACAGGGAGGGCAAAGGGCAGAACAAGCCAAACTGGGGGKGTGTGACTGGCACAGAGCCCACCTGTGATGGGCAGGGATACATGAGGGATCCTGCCCTAAAATGGGCCAAACTGACCCTTCATGACCCTCAGATAACAGCAGAAAATCTACCTGGGCTTGGGGGTCTCTTGGAGCCCCTGGGTGTGAGGCTAGGAATATTCCATGGGGAATAAATTCACTGGGAATCCAACTGCCAGAGCTCAGGTGAAATGAACACCACCTGAGGCAGCAATAACGAGCGCTAATTAATGGATCTCTATCTCCTTGGAGCRTGTGTGGCCAAGGGCTTATGATAAAGTCAAATGGGGCAATTTTTCACGGAGACTAATTTAGCCCATTAGCCAATAGCCCATAACTAGTTTCACAGAGACTAATATTTCAATTCTCTGCCCTAGGCACGTCTCCGGGGGTGTCTCGAGGAGGGGTGAGATCTTTCCAACAGACAGCACTGTTCTTTCTCTGTTTTCATTTTCAGCTTACACCCATTTGGTGTTGACTGYGACTTCAGCCAAGCAAACAAAGTGTTGAGACCCAGGCCCTGTGGGGTCCTGGTGTGGGRGCACACACAGCCTTCACCCCGTGTGTGGCCAGAGGACATCCTGTCCCCACGGAAGTCCCAGGGATAATGACTGGAAGGGGGGCAATGCCTGGGCTCCTGCTGGGCTGGGGGAGGACGGGAGCTGCAGTTCAGCTCTGGCAGCAGCAGCTGCCGGTGCTCTTCTTGTATCGAGCCTGGAATGACAAATAATTTATTTTCCAGTCATCCAGAGCACACAGCACCCGCTGGCCTTRCCCTGTGCCTGCTGCAGCTCAGCCTGGCTGAGTGTTCAAAGCAGCTGGAGAAGCACAAGTGGAGGGAGGGCAGAATGTCTTTAACTCAGCAGCTTCGGGGTTCCTGGGATAACGAGCGCCTTTYCTCACCTTGATATCAATCTATTTTCTCTTCTAATTAGTTTTCATCTGCCTACAAATCACATTCCAGGGGCCAGCTTGGAGGAGCAGTGAAAGGCCCCTCGCTGCAGGCTGGAACAAACCCTCACACAACATTCCAATAGCCCCGTGGCTTTTAGGAGCCCAGGACCTGTTGGTCAGTGTGACCTGTGTGCAGTTTGCTGCTGTGGGAGGATGTGTGCCTCCAGCTGCCCAAACAGCCATGAGATTAATTGCTCATGGTCAGAAAACCGGTTTTGAACAACAAGTTACTTAGATTCYCTCTAACACATGATTAGAGGACAAAGCGTTCCGCAGCTGGCAGGGACAAATCTTGTTTAAAATGCATTCCTGGGTATTTGAGGAATTGTAAAACATGAACTTGTTTTACTGGCATTTGATATTTTCTGGGGTGGTTGGTTTCTTTGTTTTTCCACGTGAAGTAATTTTTCCTTCATCCACTTTCATCTAGATTGGTTGATGAAGATCTCATGGAAGTTCACAGCTTTTCCAAGGTTGCTGTCTCTGGCTGTTCAGCCTACCTTGGAAGGTTTCCAAGGCAAAAATGTCAAAATTAAGCTCAGCATTTTAAGCTTTCATTTCTGGTATTTTATATTTRGGTTCATTAGGATTTAGCCAGGAGTCTCAGGATTCCATAAGGCTCAAGATGATCTTACTAACCAAATACTCATCAGTGTTYTATTCCTACACATCATCCATAATCCCATGATTTGTCTTTGCTTCTGCCTTTCTACAGCTTTTGTCGATCTTTGGAGAAAGCACTTTGCTGTGCTTAGTTTAACAAAAACCAATAGTAATAGTACATAAAATTTGTTCTGGATAGAAATGTGCCCCAATTCCAAATCCAAGAAGATTTTATCTAGATTTTTTCTTTTTCATTATTTTTTCCTTTCAAAAGAAGGAAATTGCTCCTGGGAAGAGACTGGCTAATCAAACCAGAGATTGCACACYTTGGAGGGGTCCGCGGTAGGAACCTGATGAGGTTGAAGCAGATGGATCCTTAAAGCTGGATGGTGTGACCAAGTCAGGGGGTTCATTGTGTGGGCTGTCCTGGTGAGGTTCTGCATTTTAGGCTGACTTAGGTTACCTAAGTTAGGCACCTGTTCCCTCTCTGCCGACCCTATGGAGGCCCTAATGATGCTACCCTCCTACTGAGGAGGCCATTCCAGGGGTGGCTGAGGGCTTGTTTGGCATTGCTTGGCTAAAATACCTGTCCCTGCTGGTCCCCAGCAGCTCCAGGAATCCTTGGCTCCCTGTGACACCCAGCAGCCAGTGCCACTCGCTGTCCCCAGCCCTCCTGGAGCTGCTCCCCTGCCTCAGGGGAGCCTGGACTGACCCGTGGTGGTCAGACAGGTCATGTCCTGCCCCTTGAATGCTTTCCCCTCATGGCTACAAGAGCTAATCTATTTCAACAGTGACAAGACCAATATTTAACTTGAAACCTTAAAAAAGAAAAAAAAAATAAAAAGAAAAAAAAGGGTACAAATGTACAGGACAAAGAAAGAAAGGGGAATTTCTCCCTGGATTGAGACACTAAATGTCAGAGTTATGTAAGAACTTTATGTGGAGTGATTCAGGACAAAAGTGATATGAAACATCTCAAATGCCATCTGCTTTCAATTCAGTCAGTGCCTGCAGACTGCGAGTGAGGAGTTGGGGAGCAGGTTTGGGGCTGTGGCTGGGGAGGGGATGGGCACAGGGGGGCTCAGTCCYGTGTCCTCGAGCCCAGAGGGACCGTGGGATGTGATTCTCCATGAGGTTTGTTTTGTATTGTTCTGTCTGATTTCACTCAGAGTTTTATCTCTTAAGATGATAAAACGATCTTTTGTTTCCTAAGAGCAGTTGRYAGCCTGRGCAGYCTGGTCTAGTGGAGGTGTCCCTGCCCATGGCATGGAGGACATTTAAGGGCCCTTCCAGCTCAAAGCACCCTGGGATTTTGTGATGGTTAACCATGGTTATAATTTGAGCAATGGAGTTGCCAGGAGCCCCCTGGTCATCTCCTGATCCCGAGCTGTGCCCGTGGTGTGAGTGCTTTGCAGTCCCTGGGTGGCTCTGGTGTGGGGCTGTGACTGGCAGGGTCCTGCTGTGGGATCCCCACTCACTGACTGTCCCCACAAACGCTCAGCCCAGCCCGTGGCATGAACGCTCCTGGCTGCAGGGAATGGATTTATGGCTGGGGAGGGGCACCAGCCCCAGCATCCACAGCAGCAGCTGCCTCTCCCTGTGCTGAGGGATCATCATGTGCTGCTCTTTCAGCCAGCAGAACTTTCATGCCTTGCAAATTAAATTCCCGGGCAAAATAATTACATGGAAATGCTGCTGGGCTGTGATTCACAAGGGGCCAATTTTGTAGCCATTTGTTGGCATTTGAAAAGTCAAATTCCTCGCGCTGTAACATATGCAACATATAATTCAAAAACAGAACATGAAAGGCTCCAATCCAGTCAGCAGATGTAAATTTTGAGGAGAGCTGGACATCAGAGAAAAAATAAATTACCCAAGTTAAGCCGAATGAACACTTGATTTCAGCAGTACTTTGTGCCCCTGAGTGTCACTGGGCTCCYGGAGTCTCGTGCTCCAGCCTGACAAATGTTTTTCTGGATGTCTTTTCCAGCTGGAATCGTGCAAGGATTGGTGGCTGTAGGATCCCCCAGGTRAGGGGACACCTGCCTGTGCTCCTGGTCCTGGGGAATCTCCCATCCTGGTGCCGCAGGGGATCACAGAGATGCCCCCAGGCTCCACCCTACTCCTGCTTTTGCTGTGTGTAAATGGAAACTAAAGAGCTSTGCCTGTCTTTGCACCCCAGCCTCTCACCTGCCATGTCCCCATAAAGTTTCTGTTAACAGGGACCCCATACTCTTGTTTTCTCCTCTGGTGCTCCTGCAAAACCACTGATCCAAATCCCGTGGTGTGTGTGTATGGCAGAGGGCTAATGAGCAGTAATTGCTCCCCAGCCCTACAGGAAGCTAACTTCAGGAAGGGCTGAGGATTATCCAGCTGTACGTCCCTGGGAGGCTCTTATTGTGGGAAATTAATTAACTTTGAGCTATTAGAAATATAGAGGGAGAACCGAGGATTGGTAGGGCAGAGACTGAGCTATGTGTTTATTAAAAAATGGTAAAGACKGAGTGAACGGCATAATTTTAAGTTAAAATTGCTTCTTCCTCCTTTGGGACTTTATTGTTCTGAATATAAAACTCCGTGCTGAAGTTTTTGAAGGCAAACAGCTTTATTCTCTTCTCCTCCTGGACAAGGTGTGTGTAGGGATGGGAGGTGACCCGTGTGCTCCCTCTGGGATGAGCAGGGTCCCCTCCCTGGCCCTCCCCAGCAGTGGYTGTGACACAGAGAGAAGCCAGGCAGACCCCCCATGTCCCCCCAACACCTCCAGCTGCTTCCAGCTCTTTAAACTTGCAGAGCATTTCGGGTCCCAATGGAATTCCCCTCCATTGCACTTGTCCAACTTCCTTTACTCTTGTTTATCATGAATTCTGGCCGTGCTGTTATGTTGGATGGGTTATTAGAACACAGCATTTTGTTGTGGTGTTTGATAAAGAGCTCAGGGTGGAGCTGGGTGGGGCCCAGCCCTGCTGCCCCAGGACCCTCAGTTCACCCTGCACCTTGGAAATGATTCACATTCAGAGTGGGACAGGAGAAGGAGATGGGAGTGGGATCCCTCCATGGCATCCTGCTGGCAGTGAATCCAGCTTGGTTTTGTGCTTTGTGGGGGAAATTTCCATTTTCTTGCTTTAAGCTTTGAGGAGAAGAACTTGGGCAAATGTAAATCGTGGCTGGGTGGGTGCTCAGGCCCTGCTCTGGGAGCAGTTGTGCCAAGAAAATAACAAGCTCTGGGGTTGTTTGTTTCTGTAGGAGATTTGAGCAGCACGCTTGCGAGGGGTTTATCTCAGCAAGGGGGGAGATAGGGCCTGAAATGGATTTTCATGCTCAGAGCTTCCAAACACAAGCACWGTGCAGCTTTCTGTTTGTTTTGCAAATCCTTATCATCCCACAGTTATTGCTTGTGAAGTGGAGCAAAAAATGAARCCCAGAGAGGGCTGGATGGCAGGACTCTGGTTTTTCTCCTGGCTTAGCTGTTGTGTTCTGGAAGAACCATGTGTGCCTCCAGAAGCCTCCCAAACAGGTATCTCCACTGAGTAAATAYTCTGCAAGCTGAGCTTTCTGGGAGCTCGGTGTGCTGCACTTCTGCTCGGCACGAGCTGTTTACAGACAGCTTCTTTCTTGGGTCTTCAAAACCATTTCATGTCTCAGTATTTTATTTATGCAGYAACTGGATTCTCATTGAATCCCAGAAGGGTTTGRGTTGGAAGAGGCCCAAAGCCCATCCACCCCCTGCCATGGGCAGGGACACCTCCCACTGTCCCAGGCAGCTCCAAGTCCAAATGTCCAACCTGGCCTTGGGCACTGCCAGGGATCCAGGGGCAGCCACAGCTGCTCTGGGCACCTGTRCCAGGGCCTGCCCACCCTSCCAGGGAAGGATTTCTTCCCAATATCCCATCTCACCCTGTCTTTTTCTGCCTCAGTTTTTGATTTGCTTTGATTTTAAGGCAGAAGAGGAAGAAGCAGAATTCTACTACTTCTGAAATGTCACAACAGAGCTTATCTGGTGAAGCTGAGCTGATGGGTGGAAGGAGGTGGGGTTGGTGTGATGATGGGAATTTGCTGTCCCACACCCCTTCTCTAATGCTGTCAGGCAGCTGCTGCTGGCAGATTTGCAGGAGTGGGTACAAAAGGAGCCTCCAAAAGCACCTTGGMCCAGTGGGTGCTGAGCTGTGGGGTACAGGGGGTCCTTCCTGGTGCTGCCCTGGCACAGCTCTGYCTCCCACCCTGCTGGGGGCTGCTCTGTGCCCCTTTCTCTGCCTTTGCACCTGAGCAGGCAGCAGGAGAGGGCAGGGAAAAGCCTTGGCAGAGCCTGGCCAGGGTATCCAGCTCTGATCCCAAGTGGGCATCCTACAGTTATAGATAAAATCAAAGTGGAACTAGGAATGCTCACATTCGAGGTGAACATTTGATCAGCAAGGATTTTGAGTTTTGTGTATCCCAGGATGTGTGTTTTGTTGTTCCTTAGATGTCTTGAGTAGAACTTTTYTTGTGGGTAATAGAATCATAACACATAATAACAGTACAATTTTACCAGCAGTTTAAGTTCTGTTGTAGCATCATTATTGTCTGGAAATGTGCCTGAACATTTCCTTCCCAGCGCTGTTTATCTCATCCCAGCCTGTTAGGTGCTTTCTGCCTGTCCAGGGTGGCCGTGGCCTTCCTCAGCCTCAGCTGGTGCTCCTCTTCACGGCCATGAGGAGACACAGCACCRCCAGAGCAGGTTCTTCCAGCACAGCTTATCAGACAGATAGGACACTCATATGTGTGCCCTACATGGAAGTTGGAAAAGGATCCTTTAGCAGGGGAGAGAAGAGAGTTTCTGCTGTCAGCCGACAAGGCTGGAGCCCTCACCGGAGAACGAAGGAAGCCGAAGTTCAGSCGCAATTCCAAAGCTTTGGTGTCTGGGAATGAAAACACCAACCACCACCAGAAAAGCTGTCCCAGCTCTGTTATTTGGAGTTGAAGGCTGGTTGGTGTGTGTTTGCAGGAGGYTGTGGGTGGCACGGAGGAGCCTTTGGGCTGTGCCGTGGGGCTCTGAGGGCCYGGGGCACTATTTCTCAGTGGAACAATTCCTTTGCAGGAGGAGAGGGATTTCTGGTTTTCCCGATAAAGGCTACATTTGTCTGACAAAGGCAAAACGATATTCTGTTTACAGAGTGACTCGAGGCATGCATGGAGCACACGGCAATGGATGGAAAGTAGGTCACGGTGGCTGTGCCGAGCAGCCGTGCTGTGTTGGTGTGTGAACACAAACCGCGGGCCCTCACAGGGGGGCAGCGCGGCCTGCTCGGCCTGACGGCTCCGCTTTCATGTCGCCGAGCTGCCGACTCCGGGGACAGCTTAATTAGAGTCGGTAATTCTGGAAAACACCAGCCTGGACTGCTGCTCGTGCCCTGCCCGGCCGGCCCCCTCCTCCCTGCCTGTGCTTGCTGCTGTTCGCTGCCAGCAGAAAGTTCGGGGGATGCTCTGGGCAGGGTCGGCTGGGCCGGGGCTCTGGGGACAGCCCGGAGACAGCCAGGGCTCTGGGGACAGCCTGGGGACAGCCAGGGCTCTGGGGACAGCCCGGGGACAGCCAGAGATCCAAGGACAGTCTGGGGACAGCCAGGGCTCTGGGGACAGCCAGGGTTCTGGTCACACTCTGGGGACCCTGCTCAGCCTCAGGGGACCCTGCTGTGCTCCAGGGGACCCTGCTGGCCTCAGAGCAGGCTCGGGGGCAGCCTGGCGGAGCATCCTCCTGCTCCAAGGCTTTGCCYGAGCTGCAGGAGGATGTTCCTCTGCTGCAGGATGTTCTCGGTGCTGGGGTGGTTGGTGGAGGTCCTCGAGCMAGGCAGGAGCTGGAGCTCACTCTGAGTCAGGGTGAGGCTGACTGAGGGGACGGCACTGGGGCTGGAGCAGCAGYGTGGTGACAAGCAGCAGCTCGTGCACGGGAGGATTTCTTTCTCTCAGACATGGGAAAGATGAAAAGTGCACAGGGATGAAAGACAGAAGAAGTGAGACTTCTCCAGCAGCAGCACTGTTCACACAAAGTGCCTCAGACAGAAAGTCTCCACACGCCCCTTCTCCCCTCCTCTGCCAGCACCAGGCAGTAAATTACCCTGCTCATCCCATCACTGGTTATTGAGTGGCTGGGTAAGATGGAGTCAAATTATTTGCATGTTCAAAGAGAGAAGATAAAACTAGACTGCAGCATATTTTATGGCTTTTATAAAATGTTGATGTATGTTGTTGGAGTAGATGGAAAGGCACCACCAGTGCTYGAGGGCAGAGCTCCTCTCTGGGAACCTGCTGCTGAATTAATGTGAGCAGAGTCAGTAGAAAGCGGGAATATGCAGTAAAGTTGGAAAAAATAAATGTTTTATATTTATATTTAGACTGCAGAGTAAGAAAGGCACCTGAAAAAATCTGATTCCAGTGCAGCCTTAAGGTTGTATATTTAGCATTTATATCTCAAATTTGGGCAGTTGCTCATTAGAAWCCAGGAAAACGGAGTCTCAGGAAAATGGGAAAAGCAGGAAAGGGAAGAAAAACAAACAGTTCAAACAGTGTGGGGGTTTGAGTGTGCCTGTGGATTTCTAAGCTAAAGTTTTAAATGTGTTTTTCAAAGGACAGGGTTCTGCTGTGGGACTGACACCTTCTTAGTCTTGTTGTCAGCTGTCAGCTGTAATTATTTCATGTGTCCATCTGCTCCAGGGCTGGTTTGTGTGGACTGGGACGGCTGCTCCTGCAGGAGCACGTCAGCACTTCCTGCACAGCTACTTTGGGTTTGTTTGAGTGAGGAAAGCCAGGCATGGGGAAAACAAATACCCCATTTTCCTGTGTGTGAAGCACCCCAGATGAACTCCAGGTGAGGATGGAGTGCTTTGCTGTCCCTCTGCAGCAGGAGTGTGACTCCTGTCCCTGCAGGCCAGCTCTGTGTTGGTGGGATTCCCTGTCCTGCAGCTGCTGGGGTCCTCCTGCCCCACACTGGGGTCTGAGTGGGCAGCAGGGACCTGCTGACCCCTGGGCCAGCGGACAGCCAGGGCAGGGTGTCCTGGTGGCTCCCTGTCCCCCAGCCTGGCCCCAGGGCTATGGACAGAGAGCTGACCCAGGGCTATGGACAGAGAGCTGACCCAGGGCTATGGACAGAGAGCTGACCCACGGCTGCACACCAACACTCCTGCAGGAGCCAGCCTGGGATCTGCTGCAGGGCTGGCACTGACCTTTCCAACGCCTGAAGGGTACAGGCAAGGGACAGACTCTTTACAAGGGCCTGGAGTGCCAGGACACAGGGAATGGCTCCCAGTGCCAGAGGGCAGGGCTGGATGGGATCTGGGGCAGGAATTGTTCCCTGGCAGGATGGGCAGGCCCTGGCACAGGGTGCCCAGAGCAGCTGTGGCTGCCCCTGGATCCCTGGCAGTGCCCAAGGCCAAGTTGGACATCAGGGCTTGGAGCAACCTGGGACAGTGGGAGGTGTCCCTGCCCATGGCAGGGGTGGGATGAGCTGATCTTCCAGCCCAAACCATTCCATGGTTCTGTGACTCCTGTGTCTTGGGGAGCTCATGAAGCCCCAAGTTCTCTGCTCCTGTGAACTGGAGCCTGAATGAGTCCCCAGTGACTCCCTCATGTGCCTCCTTCTCCAGCAGATCCCAGAGCAAATGTTTCCTGCTTAATAAGATGTCCACATTCAATATTTAGTGTATCTGAATTTCATCATACTTCATCCAGATAGACACCATCAAAAACACCTAACATTATTTTCAGTTTTACTGTAAATTGTTTGAAATATCATACTGATAAATAAACAGGATTTATAATTAATATAACTATGCATTAATATATCAAGATAATGTTAATTATAATCAAATTGTCATTATACAGGCACACCCATGCAGCTGCTTGGCTGTACATACAAATGCGTTGTATGGTTTATGTGTGCCTATATATCTGTGACAGCTGCAACACGCTGGTTTCAGGGTAGAAGAACTGGAACTTAAATACTGGAGAAAATATGCAAATACCTGAGAAACAGGAAAAGCTCCAAGTGCTCTGCAGGCTGAAAACAACTGAGGAGCCCGTGGTGCTTCTCTTACCCGGGCACACACACACACAGGAGCCACCCAAGCAGCTCTGCAGGAATTGTTAAGAGAAGCATCTCTTGTTTTGTTTTGGTTGTAAACTAACAATCTGTCCATTTGCATATCTAAACTCCCCGGTGCTGTAGCAGGAATGTGGCTGCTGCCACGGGAGGCTGGTGTGAATTGCTGAGGATCTGCCACATCGCATTATGCATTTTTGTTGTTGTTTCAGTGAATAAATTCCAGGGAATGCAATCAGTAATTAGCTGCAATATGGCACACGGGGAGCAGTGAGGAGACACTAACTCGATGTGAAGGACTCATCTGTAGAACTTCCAGAACCGCAGCCCAGTCCTCACCACCCACTGGAGGGAATCATTGGCAGTGGTTCAGTGTGTTCTTTGCCAAAAAGGTTCCTTTGGAGGATAGGAATGAATTGGAAACGTGGGGATTCACTGTGATACACCTGCCACAGGTAGCTAGAGTGGGGATGGCCTTGGGTTTGAATAGATGAAAAAAATTCCAAGCATATGGAAACTATTCTCCACATGAATATGTCTCTAATTTGCTCACCACATTTCTAATAAACCTGGCAGCTTCTYCCTTCATAAGTGACATCTTCATTTTGTTGCTTTCTAGAGGTGGAATGTCTCTCCTGGCTCAGAGGAACTGTTGCTTTCAGGGGTGGGAGGATGCTGAGGGAGCAGAGAGCAGCTCTGTGCACAGGCTGTCTGTCTGTCTGTCTGTCTGCACACATCCAGCTCCCAGGTCCGTGCACACCTGCGGGTGTAGGAGTGCAAATATGGATTTCCTAAAGGATTTCTGAGTGTATCACAAGTATCTCATCCCTATGAACTTAAAATACACGTATTGCTCCTGGGTAATGTACTTTAATTTTTAGGAAGCGATATATGTTGAGGGGTCTGTTCCTTATCGCTGGCAGCTTCAGGAGCCGAGGTGAGCCCTGGGTGCTGGTTTGGGTGCTGGTTTGGGCACTGGTTTGGGTGCTGGTTTGGGTGCCGGGCAGGGGCTGCTGTGCTGGCCCTGCGGGGCTGTCCTGGGACAGCTCCGTGTCCCTGCTGCCGGCACTCGCAGCCTTGGGGTCAGCCCGAGCAGGTCCCTGTGCAGCTCCGGGGGAGTTCTGGGGTGGGAGCCCCGTCCCCGGTGCCACCAGCCCCGGAGGACCCTGCCGTGCCCTGCAGCACAGGAACTGCGTGAATTATCCCCGGCACACAAAAGTTATTTTCCTCCCCCAGCTCCTGCTGCCTCCATGACCCAGTTACCGGCTCAGCACATGCAGGAAGCCGCGGGAGAGAAAAACACGTTTCTATTTGAATGAGAAAAGTTGATTACTATTTTAAGCCCCTTATCACGTAAAAGCATTTCAAGCTCAAACACCCCACTCATCTCTAACTGTGAGGTAACCATAAAGGCTTCTCCCTCCTCATCCCGCGGTTTGACAGCCCCGGAGCTGCAAGCAATTAAAATCCCTTTGCTTGTCTCTGGTGTACCTGCTGTAGTCGCTGTGTTCTCAGTCTCTGCTCAGACCTGCATCCCCAACTAATCTCGTTCGGAGGAGGCTCTGTAGGTTGTTTTACCCGACTGGTGCAAGGTGAGTATTTCAGATGGATTAATTTATTCAATGCCAACTGATTTACTGCCCTGCTTTGGGACAGAGGCAAGGAAAGCCCCAGCACTCTGAACAGAGAATCTGTGCAAAGAACACGGGGGAAAGGCCCCTCGGTCCCCCTGCTCCCAAYGCTCTCTGTTGTTCCCAGAGAAGCAAAGCAGTTTCCAGTTGCTCCTGCTTTCCCCAGGGCGCTGCTGGGGATATTTCCGACTGAATGAACATGTTCTCCCCTCAGTTTGTCCAACCCCTGTTCGTGTTTGCTCTCCCCAGCAGCTGCACATCTGTTCTGTGGGCAGAGCTGCGTGTGGAGCCGAGGGCAGAGTGATGTCCCTGTGCCTGTCACAGCAGAGGGACAGCATGCACTGGGACCAGGTACAGGGGATTTTGGCCACCAGGTACAGGGCATTTTGGCTCCAGGTACAGGGAATTTTGGCACCAGGTACAGGGAATTTTGGACATCAGGTACAGGGCATTTTGGCACCAGGTACAGGGAATTTTGGCACCAGGTACAGGGCATTTTGGACACCAGGTACAGGGGATTTTGGACACCAGGTACAGGGCATTTTGGACACCAG
>QVAJ01000361.1:501590-514862 GCA_003546035.1 Mixornis gularis
CCCTGTGTGCAGATCCCCCGGGGCACGGCGGGGCTGAGGAGGATGAGGGGTGGGGGTGGATGGCCCGGGGCACTGCAGTGTCTGTCCTGTGCCCTTCCCGGRGTCACAGAGTCCCAGGATGGTTTGGGCTGGAAGGGACCCTACAGCCCATCCTGTCCCACCCCTGCCACGGCAGGGACCAGGGACACCTCCCTCTGTCCCAGGCAGCCCCAATGTCCTTGGACACTCCCAGGGAAGAGGGACTCCATCCCTCCTTGTCCTTCCAGYATGTTCAGCACATATTTGGATTGATTCCCTTGGAATCTCAAGCGTTTCCAAGGGGACTTCCCTGTGGGTGGTGGGATTTGGGGTGCTGTGTGGGAAGCACAGTTTATTTACTGAAGTCCTGAGCTGTTCCAGACTACAGCAGCTTTTTGGAAACTTCATTTAATAATCTCAATGGTTACCATTTGGAACTATATAATATAAAGTTTCATTTTCTCCCAAAGCAACTTAAGTGAGGGGAAATGCAATGTAAACACAGAAAAACCCATTTCCCCCCTTAGTTTAGAGCACTAATAGAGAATGAGCTTTATAATGATTCTTGAGTTCAATTGCACTCACTCCTTTTTCCAAAATTTTAGATTTTATTGACTAATAGTTGCTTTGACATTAAGGGCGCTGCTGCAAACAACTCAATCTATTTCTACCAATTTTTCTTTGTGGAAAAATTTTATTTCAGCTCCTCATTATTTGAAAGTGATTTGCAGAAAAAGTGCTATTAGGAAAATGAGGCTGATGGCACTCGAGGTGAGCTGAACATGCTGTTAAGCAAATCAGAAATTAGCGTAGGTTTCTTTCATTTGGCTTCATTTGCTGTGGATCAAGTTTGATACTAATGATAAAAACCAGATCAAGCTTTTAAAAAYGTTGAGTAGTTTCTGTGCCATGAAAGAAAACTTTGGATGTTTTATTTTTCTGATCTGAATTGGAATTATTTTAATGGTTGTGTTGTCTAATGAAGCCCCTGAGGGAGGCACAGCAGGATGTTGGTTCAGAAAGGGCTGCAAGTGAAGCACAGGACCAGGTTCATGCTCACCATTCCTCACCCAAGACAGCCAAGTGCTCAGGGGTTGCTTTGCCTTTGTTTCCTTCCCACCCTTCTGTSGGATGTGATGGGACAGGAATTCTTCCATCTCCTCCCTCAGTGTAAAACAAAATGTACTTTGATTTGAGAATGGGATGCAATTTTAACTAGAGTAGTGGAAAGCATGTCACTAGTGTAACAGCTGTAAAATTAGAAGGAAAGAAAACCCCTAAGAGACAGGAAAATAGCTGCTATTAAAGTGATAGAATAATCTTAGCCTGTGATGGTGCTCTGCAGCTTGAAGCAGCTCTGCTCAGCCGGTGTCTATCAAACCCTATCAGGATGGAAGGTGACATTAGGAAGTCTCCAGATGTATTTTCATGTCATTTAGCTGATTTGTGTCATTTGATAAATTTCATGTTTGGAAAATCAATGTCCCTCACTGTGTGTCCTCTTGTGCTTTGCCAGCACCAAAGTTCTGTGCTGGAGGCAGCAGCAGAGGTTTGTGAGAGTGGTCACTTCCTGAGCCCCYGTCCCCTCCTGGGGACACCCCCTGCTCACTGCCCAGTGGGTCTGAAAATTAATGACATCCACGAAGGTACACGAGGTGAGTCTCCAGGTTTGTTTAATGACATCTCTGTTATTTCTGAGACATGAGGTGGGAAGGAGAGTGAAYTGCTGGTGAGAGGCGAGGAGRGCACAGGTCCTGTTCTGCTGGGGGCACCCAGAGCAGGCAGGGCAGTCAGCTCCTGSTGTGGGGACAGTTGGGGACACCCAGAGCAGGCAGGGCAGTCAGCTCCTGSTGTGGGGACAGTTGGGGACACCCAGAGCAGGCAGGGCAGTCAGCTCCTGSTGTGGGGACAGTTGGGGACACCCAGAGCAGGCAGGGCAGTCAGCTCCTGSTGTGGGGACAGTTGGGGACACCCAGAGCAGGCAGGGCWGTCAGCTCCTGSTGTGGGGACAGAGCTCAGCCCTCAGTGCTGGGGCCRGGCAGGTCCCAGGGAGGGAGGGAAGGGGAGCTCCTGCCCTGCAGCTCAGCCCCAGTGCTCCCATCTCCTCCTGGGGCTGAGGTGGACCCCTGGGTGCAGGGGATGTTCAGCAGTGTGAGCTGCACCCACAGCTGTTGGGTGCTGGGGTGGGGTCTGGGCTCTGGCTGCACTCCAGTGCAGTGGTAGGGGGCATTTGATGTTGGCAGAGGAATGCCATAATTAGTCCTGTGAAGGTTTAAATAAGTTTGTACAATAAGCTGACTTGGAGAGGAATTTTTGAGAGTTCTATTTTAGCTCCAGATGCAAAGTTYAATGGCTTTCCTGATGACTCAACTTAATGACTGACTTGTTTAGTAAAAAAATCCCCATAAAAATACAGTTGAAAAGCAAATTCCTAAATACTTGTATCAGGAATGGTGTTTGATCACAGATAACATGTATTAAGTAATAATAGTGTGCAGCTCTGGGCTGGCTAATTTTCAGCACACCAGTGGTGGGTGGAGGATTTTAACAGCATCACTTGAGCTGTGCTGCACAGTCAAGACCACATCTACTGAATAAAAAAATGCTCCATTTAAATAGCCCAAATGAATAGATTTGGTCCCTTATTGTAATTTAACTGAAGTTTTGAAATGTGTTCTTTGTTATTCCAAAAAGGGAGATCAGTATCAATAACTCAGGAATGTGACATTGCATAATTAAGCATATTTCTGGCAGTATCCATCTATCAGGCTGTCTATCAAACCCCGCAGCTTTCCTTCCCTGGAACAGCAGAAGCTGCCAGTGCTTTCCACGCCAACGTGTTGGAAACCTTGGCTGGGCCCCTGCCATCCTGAGCTGGTGGGTGGGAGGRAAGGCACAACAAATTTGGTACTGTGGCTTTACTGCCAGAGAAACGAAGAAGATGAAGTTTGTCAGCCCACTTTGGGGGAAAATAACCTGAAGATGTTTAGAAGRAGTGAATTAAAACTCTTCATCCTGACCTGACTCCTGCAGGGAGGAGTTTCCCATCCCTACAGCCCAGCTCTCCCATCAGCTGCTGGTCCTGGAGGGTGCAGGGAGGGGAGAGGTGCCTCACTGCCACTGCTGGGGAACAAAGGGAATAAACCAACCCCTTATGGTGAGGGAGCATCAGATGGGGAACACAGACCTGCAGAGAGGTTTTAGTGGCAGGTTAAATTCTGCTTCTGAGGCTGAGTGGGATGAAAACACAGGCTGGTTCTGGGTCACAGGAGCTGGCAGCAGAGCAGCTGCAGTTGTGTGTCCATGRGCGTCCCTTGTCACCTCTGTGGGGCCCTGCTCACCCTGCCAAGGCTGGGGAGCTGGAGATGCTTCAGGGAGCTGCTGAAGCAGTTAAAGTGGGGCAGGATTTATGAGGAGATAGGAAAGAATTAAGTGTGTATTGCCTGGCTGAAGGATGACTTAAGGGGAAATAGGACTCTGAGCATTTCAAGGCTGCAAACACCAAGGACTGGAAGGTCCATCCAGCACGTCACAGGCAGAATTGCTGAGAGCAACRTGATGATACTGGGAAAAAGGAAATTTCAAATGCTGCTGATCAGGGTTAGGTGTAAAGGAAAACCCAACTCTAACGGCCTGGAGATGACAGGGATGTCTGAGGACTGTGGACACCCTGTTTTTGATCTCCAGAGTTTTGATTCCCTGAGTCATTGCATGGAGACCTTCCACCCCTCAGAAAAGTGG
The DNA here is from genome assembly GCA_003546035.1 of Mixornis gularis. Classification (NCBI taxonomy): domain Eukaryota; kingdom Metazoa; phylum Chordata; class Aves; order Passeriformes; family Timaliidae; genus Mixornis; species Mixornis gularis. The sequence continues at coordinate 505,350 of QVAJ01000361.1, forward strand.
CCAGCTCTCCCTTCCCTGGTAGAATGGGAATTCTGAGTTAGATCCACCTGCACAAGGACTGAAGCAAACGGAGATCAGGCTGACAGGTCAGASTGGATTTAGTCTGGGGTGTTTTTCCTGGAGCCAATGGGAATTTTCCATTGCATTCCAAGGCTCTGGAATGGAAGCTGCTGTGGGGCCCCCCTTTAAGCAGTTTGTGTTTTTCTCTTTTTCCTTAAATCTCTGCAGTCCCCGGGGAGTCTTGCTGCCACTTTCCCGTGTCCCCTGCCCAGGCCCTCGGTGGGGCAGTGATTGTCCCTCCCAGTGCCAGTGACCTGGCTGCCAGCCTGGCACAGCCAAGGGCTGTCTGTGCTGTGACAGAGGGGACAGGGGCAGGTTTCTGCTGGGAACAGCTCTGCACAGCTGGAATTGGGTGTATTTCTACTGTCTTTAGAGAAATGAGGCTCCCGGTAGCGATCCTGCACCTGGACAGAATTGTCAGAAAATGACTTTGGTTCCRGGGTTTGGTGCCATTTTTCCTGAGCTGTCCATGAGAGGAGCAGTGAATCTTTCCGTGCCCAGGCGAGGTGCTGAGACCCAAATCTGTCCTGGGAGCAGTGCCTGTGACAGCCCTTTGATGGTGACAGAGCTGTGCAAAGGAGAGCCCATTGATGGAGCTGATGGATCCTGCAGGGCCACCCACGACCCCGCTGCCATCCACCCTCATTACCTCCTGTCAGATCTTCAATTACAGTGACAGGGGCTCCAGTTCCCAAAGATCTCTGTTTAGTCTTAGAAGATTAAAGGGTGGCAACTATTTTCAATATGATTATCATCATTATCTCTGGGAGATTTTATACTTCAGAAGTCAAAGTCATAATAGCCCAACTCGCTGCAATTATTTGCAAATTGCCTTAATGTATTTTCCAGAAGCTCTTTTGGCACTTTGTAATTTATTTATTTGCTAAGCCAATAACRCATTAAAATGCTGAAATGTCTCAGAACCTCTATGAAGCCAGTGTGGTGGGGGCTTGCATGGACTTTGCCATCAGCCCCTCTACCCACCAGTGACCCCACTCTGTTTTTGTTAAAATACCTCTGATAACACACCTTSAAGGACTTCTCCTTTTTTGGTTGAAATTAAAGAGAATTTGTTAGTGTTGCAATAATCCCATGCTGATSGAAATGCTCATGAAAACATAGACTTAAACCAACATAAAAAATTATTCAGGCACAAAAAATGCGCAGTTTCTCAAAAAAAGGCGATTTTTTTCCTCGAGGTGTGTTTTAAAGAGGAATTCTTGATGTGCCAAGGCCTGGAAGTACTGCAGTATCAGAAGCAGTGAGGGGTGACTCTGCAGAGTCTCTCCTGCAGAAGCTCAGGGTCCCAGGAGAGCCACCAGGCTGGGGCTGGACACAGGTGGTGAATGTTCCTCTGTGGATCCCAGCCCCATCTGCTCCTTTCTTCTTGTCCCTAACGCTGTGGAGAGCAAGAGCCACGGTGCCCTGTGCATGACATTGAAACCAGCCCAAAGAGCTCCTGAAACACGCTCAGCCAATTGTTCCAGAGCAATTTACAGACCCAGAGTTACGGAGCAATAATTGTGAATAATGAGGAAACCACGGCAGAAATGGTAAATAGCTTGCAGACATTTTGGGAACAGAAAATGAGGCTAAATTCATTGAATAAATTAATTGCTATGGATTATTCTCTTAGCTTTAATCTGCTGCCTGCTGAAGGAAGTCTGTGCAAATGGCAAAGCTGGTCCACAGCTTTCATGTAGAAATGGGGCTGGTTTTGCTGAACAGAAGAGAAAAGAGGCTGGAAGGGAATTTGCTGGGTTGTAAAAGTGTATCTCACTTGTATGGCAATGTTCACCTTCACAGTTTTACTTGCCCTTTGGGAGGGGGCAGTTTTATAATCCCATTTTATTAGTGAGCAGCAGATGGAGGTCCTGCAGGGAGGAGAGGTGGTTTTCCCCAAGGCCACRTTGTCTCTGGCAGAATCCAGGTTGGAGCTTGGGATTTTGCAGTTCCTGGATGATGCTCGTGATATTTTTCTCTTTGAAGGCTTCCCTTTTCTGTRAAAACATCTGTACTGGGGGCTGAACAAAACAACCCTGAGCAGATTTGAGACTTTACCAGTGAAAATGTAAAGAGAAAGAAGGAGTGAGGAGCCACATCCCCCAGCCTGTTTTARAAGATCAGTTCTAGTAAAGAGGAATTATATTTTAAGAAGCAGACAGATTGTCTCAGATTTACTATCTCAGAGGCCAGCAGTGAAGGTGAAGTATTTTTCTGTCAGGATTACGATTGCCTGACAGGGTCTTACCGTAACCAGGAGAAATGACCCTGATTTAGAAAAGATCTGTTCATTTGTAAGCAGCTGTTGCTTTTTAATAGCACAGCTCTTTCTTACAGCTATTAGTAGTAATAAAAATAAAACTAAGGCCTGTGTCTTTAGTTGCATGAAATTTGTGATTTAAAATGAAGCTTGGAGAGCCTTGTAGATCAATCCTGGGATTTTATAAGCTGCTATTGGTGATTTATGTGGGTGGAGACCACAAAACCTACCCGAGTTCTGTGCACAAGCCGTTTGTCAGTTTTAGCTCCTGGCAGCCTTTTTGTCCCTCCTCCATCTGGTGCCTGCAGCGGCATCTTGGAGCTGGGAGTGTGTGGTGCCAGCTCAGGACAAGCTCTGTGCTGGTAACGGGGCTCAGGGCAGAGCCTGCCTGGGGTCTGTGCCCTGAGCATCCCTCGGGGAGGCTGCAGCTCTGCCCGTGCTGCCTCTGACTCCCCGGCTCTGGTACTGGAGCACTSCCGGCACTCACTGAACATTCCAGGAGCTGTCCCGGTGTGGCCCCGGCCCCAGGTGAGCTGCAGGGCTCTGGGAGGGGCTGGAGGCCGGGCTGCTGCCCGGGAGTTCTGCTGGGTGCAGCCCTGTTACCCCATCTGGCTTTACCACACCCACTCAGGTTACCAAAATAGCTTTYCCCCTCCGTTTGATGGAGTTTAATAGAGCAGAAGAAAGCTCTGCACGTTAACGCTGCCCATGAGGTGGGCAGGGAGGGGCGGTGACCCCGGGCACGGGGAGCACTGCAGGAGCCCACGGTCCCCTCCCAGACACAAGGTGACCCCAGGGGTGGCCCGGCACACCTGACCCGCTGTGGGGACCTGCTGTGCCAGGAGCACCTCCAGGGCATGTGCAGGGCTTGGGGTTGGGTTGCTCTTGCCGGGGACTGACTCCTCATTCTCCTGCTCTGTTTCAAACATTGACCCAGAATCGAACTTCCTGCTTTCCCTTGAAACCAACATGAAGAAATCAGAATACTTGTCTTTTCAGGATGTGCCTGAAGCCACGGAGAGGGCTGTATGCAAAATCAGCCTGGATAAATCAGAATCCCTTTCTCCACGTCTGGGAAGGTCAAACCTCCAGCAGCAATGGCAGCCACACATCACACTCCRTTTTGCAGACATAATGTCAGTCCTTTATTTTAATATACAATGCAGTTCACCCTAAATTACATTTTCTTCTTTTAATTTATTTTCATGAAAACGATAGCATGGCATAAATCATCTCGTGGAGGTTGCTGGGTTATTTGCATTTCAGAGGTTGRTTTTAACTTTGTATTATAGAGGAATTTGCACCCGAGAAGCTCTGGGAGGCATTAACTTGCAGTGATGGTGGTTCTCCAAAGGTGATGAATGACGTTCATTTGGCTTAGGACAAACAGCCTCCAGTTTGTGTCTTTCTGAAAAAACTTGTCAGAGGCAAAGGGTGGAAGGCAGTGAGTGATGCTTTCATCTGTGGAATGGATCCCTGGTGGGAATGCAGGGTGTTTGGGAAAAGGCAGCTGTTCAGCACAGTTCCTGCAGTGAACCTCTGCCCTGTGCAGGGGTCACTCACTCTGTGCCTCTCCAGAAAGGAGGGGGTTGGAGATCAGTATCCACATCCATGGCCTGGAGGGGTTTGGGGGCTCCAGACAGGGGGATCCTCGTGGGGTCCTGCCTGTGCTTGGTGCTGCTCTTCCTTACAGCCCTTGTTTAATACCCYCTGACAGAGGCCAACTGGAAGGCTGGGAAGCTTTAATGAGTCTTCAGATGTCTATTTTCTGCTAAGAAATGTGGCAAGAAGCTCTATCTTAAATTCAATACAGCATGGAATGCTCAGGGAATGAAACAGCCGAGTAAAACGTGTTTTATTAGCGATGAACTGAGGCTGCACATGAAAGAACCCTTTAAATATCTGACATGTTAAATGCATTATTTTCCCTTCAGGAGAGAAGGAGTCAGAGGGACGGGGCTGATGAACTGTGCTCATTAACCTGAGTGATGGGAGTGCTATCGACGCCGGGGCTGTGCAGACTTCAAACACGGCTCCTGCCGCCGGGGCTCGGAGCCCTGCCCCGGGAAAAGGTGCAATTACTGCAGCCGCTGATGCAGGGTCTGCAGCGAGAGGCTCACCTGCAGGTGGGTCGGGAGAACAACGGGTCAGAGCACACCCACAGCAGTGGGTCTGGAGAGGGTCACAGTCAGCCCTGCTGCAGGGGACCTGCTGGAGGAAAGAGTCCCTCTGCTACGGAGCAGGGACATATCCACAGCTCTAAAACATGGGGAATTCACTTCCTGCTCCATTGGCATAACATCATGGATTGGTTTGGATTGGAAGTGACCTTAAATCCCATCCCATTCCACCCCCTGCCATGGGCAGGGACACTTCCCACTGTCCCAGGCTGCTCCAAGCCCCAGTGTCCAGCCTGGCCTTGGACACTGCCAGGGATCCAGGGGCAGCCACAGCAAATCTGGGCACCTGTGCCAGGGGTTTGTTTTGTATCAGAGATTTTTGTGTTGGAGAAGTTTGTTACAGGGAGTGTTGTTGTCATGCTAATCAAGAGCAGACACATTAATTACACCCAGAGCTGCAGGAGAGTGTCAAAGCTCAGGAACTCAGCAGTATCTGAATGCATTACCCATATTTTAGACAAAAACCTAATGTTCTACATGTCTTAACACTCTACATGTCATTGGCTGCCTCTAAAAGTGATTCACGAGGTTGTCACAAAGGAAAGAATTCTGAAATTTGTTGGAGATGAACCTGTGTGAAGCACAGGCCGTGAGTCCCAGTGTCAAACCCAGCTGTCCCCATGGCCAGGGAGGGGCAGGGCACTAAACTCACCCTATAAACCAGTGCCCCTCTGTTCTGGCTTAGCCATATAGGACACAGGTTACTGTAGGGCACTCACAGAGATGCAGGGGTTATTTTCCTATGTTTCTAATATATTTTTAAGGTAGAATTAATATTCACTGAATTGACGTASATGCGATTTTGTACTTTCTGTGGCCTGGGGCTATTGCACTTCAGTCTTTGATGTGATCAGCTCCTGCAAACTCAGCTGGTTGGAGGCTGGTCAGTGCTTGGGTGAGAGGCTTCCCAGGCATTYCGTGCTGCTGTGAGGGATTGTTTGTGATGAAGGTGGCACTTTCTGCAGTGAGTCAGTGCCAAATGCCCGGGCAGGGAGCCAGGGAAGGGCCCCCGGGGGCTGCACGAGGCCCTGCTGGATTCCCACCATTCCCACCAGCCATGGGATGGATTCCTGGCCAGCACCGAGTGTGGATGACTGCAGCCAGATCTCAGGGAATCTGCTGTTACTGCTCCTGCCCCTGACCTGGGGTTTGCTGTGCAGCTGGGGGAGGATGGAGGAGCAGATCCTGCCCCGGGCAGGGGCTGTGGGAGCCCACAGGTGCTGCTGGGGGGGCCCAGTGTGTGTGCACAGAGAAGCTGGGACAAGCCAGGAAACCCTGGAAATCTCCGTTAACTCCCACTGAAAACRTGTCACAGGGGACCTCAAGATGGAAATAGAAATTTCACAATGATCATTTGAACTRTGAATAGATTTTAATCTAACACCATTACAAAGGGGTTTTCATCCACCCTGTTTCACCTTTTCTAATTGAACCCTTTTGGGTAGAGCCCTAATTTTTTTTGGGAAAATTGTGTTCCAGCTGCAATTCCTGCATAACCTCCAGAGGAGTGGAGGTAGGGAGCTTAAGGAGAAATCTCTGCAGTAACACAGGGAGAAACACAACCTGATAACTCCTGACAGATTGATGGCTTCTTCCTTCACCTAAACCTTTATAGATTAGCACGTCCCCTTTTCATGGACGTGTTTGTTAGCACTGCATGATCTAACCTAATCTGTGTGGGAAGTTATTCATCCAAGGGCTGTGGGGCATTTATACCATTCACTTGTCACCAGGAATAATGCAGAGGACAGGTAAGATAATTCCAACTGTATTAAGGGCTGAGAGATGGCTGTTTGTGTTTTGATAGTGGGACACTCAGAGTGAAGGATCTGGAATGGTTTTGTAACATATTTGCTGAAAACACACGTTTTTAATGTATTTTGTTCCTGTTATTCCTCTGTTTCATGAGGGTGCCTGGGGTTGCTCTGGGAGAAGGAGACATCAATTGCCACTTAGGGGTGGCCCAAGAGACTTGGGAGGAAAGATGTGAGAGTGCCTGGAGTGTCCTGCTCACTGTGGTTTGCTCCAAGCAGTGCCAAGACAAAGGTTCCCAGTGCCTCTGTTGTGATGGGGACGTGGCACTGGGCAGAGGGGACACTGGGAAGGGGGCATTGGGCAGGGCAAGGGGATGTCCTTGGGCAGGGGGGGATTGGGCAGGGCAGGGGGATGTCCATGGGTAGGGCAGGGGGCATTGGGCAGGGCAGGGGGATGTCCATGGGCAGGGCAGGGGGCATTGGGCAGGGCAGGGGGATGTCCTCGGGCACGGCCAGCACTGGGGGCTGTTCCCAGGAGCACAGGGGCTGTTCCCAGGAGCACAGGTGGGTGACAGCTGAGCAGAGGCTCATTCCCAGCCCTTGGAAGTGGCTGATCTCCAGAGCCCTGTCCTGGCCCTCGTCCTGTGGCAGCTCCTCTGCAGGCCAGGCTCTGTTTCAGAGCTGCTGTTTCCCATCCAGGCATCAAAGGAGCCTTTCCTGCCGTCCTGCTGCTTCGCCAGATGTTCTCCATTTTCTGCCAGTGCAGTGATTTCTCCTCTCTAGGCATCCTGTAACTGCCTTCATCTCACTGATTTCACAGCACTCCCACGGCATCAAGAGCACTTTGAATTCTGGTCCCATCCTCCAGAGCTCTCGCAATCACTCCCAGCCTCCTGTCACCCACAAGTGCCATCAGCATCTCCTCTGCTCCAGCCCAGAGGGGGCAGGAGCTCCCTGAGGGTCCCCATCAGCCCCTYTCATCTTCACAGGGGACACCAGTGACCATCCTTGGGCTGGTGACGTTCACTGGGCTCCATTCTGACCTTATGATTTTATTCAGGCTGTGTTTTTGGAGCTTCCCCTGTGTGTTTGAGGACGCCTGTTCACTGTGACACACCGTGTGTCACATGCCCTTGGGGATGGTCATTTGCCCTCCAGGACCTTCTCTMCCCCCTTGCCCTCCCCTTCCCTGACCAAGCCCTCCTTAAATTGCATTTTATTTTCTGTTATTTATTTTGGAGAAATTGATAAACTTCTGCTGGCTCTGTCCCCCGGGCCACCATCTAATCTTCCAGGCCATGACAACTTGATTGGTGAAGAACAGATCCCAGTCTCTTCCCAGCTGCTGAATGGAGCCATAATTTCTAAACGCATCCTTGAAGATGGAGCAGAGCTTGTCCTTCTCCAGGGGTTGGTGTTTAATCAGCCCAGTTGTCTCTTCAGAWTTGAGAACTTCCTTTCATTGTAAAATGCAAAAAAAACTCCCCAAACTTGCAAATGAGCCATTTACCTTGTATTAGTGTGGAGATTAGGGGTCCAATGTTTTGGGTGCTGCAGAAATCCTGTAAGTGAAATTCCCTGCTCTGGAAAGCTTTAATATTAAGCAGGCAAGGTAAGCAACTGAAAGGACTGAAAACAGACACCGGGGATTAACTGAATTGCTGAGGCATAGATCAGTGTCACGATGGAGATTAAAAGTCAGTGTCTCTGAAATCCAGAAGAAAACTTTGCTGTTGCTCTGATGGCTTTTTTTGATGGGCTGTGGAAAGTACAGAAAAATGAAACTGGTCCCTTGAAAACATTCCAAGTTGAAGRATAACATGAAATGTGATTTTTATAATTTCAAAGATGGAGATTTWAAAAATTCACTAATATCCCAATAAGAACTCTCACAACAGATTTTTTTAATATATATAYTCTGTATTTGTACTTTCAATGCAGAATAAAACCTACTGATATACTTGTCTCATAATGTTAGCAAAAAAAAACAACTTGGAGAAAGCTGAATTTCATCTTCCTCGATTATTGTGGATACAAACAAAAAGTGGTTATGAATCATTTTTCCTTGATAGAATGAATTTATTTGTCTGTTTATTTTACTGGAGTGTCTGCTGGAATTGAAGATGTTGATTAATGATGTGCAGGAGGTAAGGCTGGAGAAATTGGCTTTTGCAGCTGCAGAGAACTCTGCAGGGCTGGGSCTGTAACAGGGCCCAGAGCAGGGCTGGGGTACAAACACTCCTGGCAGGACGTGTGTGGGGACAGGGGTCACTCCTGCCGGGGGTGGGTATGGAAAGGTCTTGGCTAAAGTTCTTCAGGGACCTGCTTGYCAGCAATAATTGTTACAGTCGCTCTGCTGGAAATATAGACAGACCCAGTGTAGGTTGTCAGCACCACCAGCACCAGGATCCCCTCTCTCTGGCAGAATAATGGGGCTGGTACAGTCCAGACTCCAAACACAGGTGGAACAGAGGCCAGGGGGAGGTGGCAGGGGACACGGGGTGGCCTTTGAGTGGGCTCACGCCAGGCTGCCGTGCCCATCCCCTGGCACTCTCCTGCACTTGGCTGCTACCTTTGTATTTTACCTCGTTCTTCTTTTTCCTTGCACAGCTTGTCCTTTGCCGCTCGGGGTATAAATCCTCCCTTGTGCCGTTTCCCGACCTGCCCCTTACAGTCACCAAACCCGACTATGCCAGACAGGCACTTCCCTCCCATCCTCCCTGCCCGCGGAGCCGGGATGCTCCTTAAATAGCTCCGTTTTCCTGCCTGAGTGGGTTCCGTGACATTCGCAGCCTTTTCGGGAGTGCTGCTACACTTGATGAAGCGTTCCTCATCCCCGTGCTTGTCGCACAGCCGTCCCAACGCCCTCGTTTGTCACCGCGCCGGTGGCAGCTCCAGCCCGCGCCGCTCCCGGGGCCGGGGCAGGGGGGATTTGTTCTCACTTTCTGCCTCCCTCCTCCTCCCCCTCCTCCTCCTCCTCTCCATCAGCCCCGGCGTTACCAGCGTTACAAGGCAGTAACAAATTCTGCCTGCGCAGCTGTTCCGCTGCAATTGGGGAAGGTGTTTTTGTGCGGAAAAGGTGCGCAAATACGGGAAATGTTTGTGCTGCTCCTGCCGGGGCACAGCCGCGGAGGAGCAGCGTCCTCTGAACTCCGAGGGTCTGTCTGAGGGGGGGCTGCTGCTCGCACTGGGGCCCCCGAGGGTGCCCGGGCCCTCAGCGGGCAGGATGGGGACAGGACCGGGATGGGGACACGGC
>QVAJ01000361.1:515082-538894 GCA_003546035.1 Mixornis gularis
GGCCGGAGGGGCTGGGCTGTGCAGGGGACACAGCTGGGATGGGCTGTCCAGGGGTGGCCACAGATCCGTTTCTGCCATATCCCTCTTCTCAGGCTGCCATCCTCCAGCAGGGAAGGAAGTGTTTCCCTGCAGAAACCCTTTCTGTGGGAAAAGGGCATCCACTTGACAAGCCAATTTGCCGTTGAAAAAGAAGTCCTGACCTTAAAAAATTAATTAGTTTTGTAGGTTTGCTGGAAGTTCTTCCCCAAGTCCTGCACTGGCGGAGTCCGCTGGGATCCTTCCTTTGACTTGAGCAGGAGTTCAAGCAAATCTTGTCACAAAAATAACTGGAATCAATACTCAGACTTCATCCTGGAGAATGGGAAGTGTGATCATGKGGTAACAGCAATTTTCACTCCCGATCTACTTTTTACACTGTCAGAACTGATGAAGCATTTTATGRGAGGAAAGAGAAAAACCAACAAATCAGGGAGTATTCCCCTAGGCTGATGAGTGCATGTGGTGTGATAAACTGCCGTTATTAATCTCAGTTGGRGGCAAATAATGCCTTCAGAGTAGAAAAAAAGACCACGAAAACAACCCCCAACCTCTTGGAAAAATTTCTTGAACACAAAAGCAAAATAATGGCAGTTGTTCCATGAGGCTTCGTGCGTAATGGTCCAAAATACTCCCAGGCACTGAGTGAGGGTTTGGGTGCAATTACTTCTGTATATTAAAAATAGCTCTGGGTACCAAAGCATGACATGACAATATTTACAGTGGGTAACAGTTGTTCATTTCTGTGTCTGGCTCAGCCAGGCTGTCCAGGACAGGGCTTTGGGGGATGCAGMCATGGGGTCTGCCTGGACATGTATAATTAATTTAATCTTAAATCAATTTACAGTATCAATAATGAAGCACTTCTTAATGGGCCTTCGACTGGTCAAGTGTCAAGGCAGATTGTGCAGCCTGGGGGGAAAGGAGAGGAGCAACTCCCTCCTTGCATAAGCTCCTTGCAGATCATGAATAAATCATTCTCTCTGGTTGGCAACTCCCTCACGCTGCTCTAAGATTTCTGAAGTAACTTCCTGCTAGTTTAACTTGTGCCTGAACTTTCAAAGCAGCCTCATTCTCTAAAGAAAAAGCACCCAATTTCTGTGCTGCTCTTAGCTTTTGTTAAGGAGCAGAATAGTAGAAACGTGGAATCTAGAACTGCAGAATCCTTTGGGTTGGAAAGGACCTTTAGGGTCTCCAGTCCCAGTGTTGTCCACTGGGGCCCTGCAGGTGGTCTGTGCACAGGCTGGGAGAGGCTGTGCTGGTGTCTGAGATCTCTCCTTCACTTCTGCTGAGTTCCCATTGCATTTCAAGGCCACGGGAAAATGACTTTTGCTGCTCCTTCCATTTCATATTCATTCATCATTTCCATATGGTAACTACGCAGAGTTGTGCCATGTGTTATTCAGCACAGCCACACAGAAAGCTGCTAAAGAGAAAAATCGATTTTTTTCTCAGAACCAGAAACGAGGAGCTGTTTCTTGTCACGCTTCAAGAGAGTGAAAAGTAGCACTGCCTCAGACCTGTGGGCTGCAGCTYTCCCATTCCTCATATGTCCTTGAGATATCAGAAAGTTTTCTTGCCCATACTGGATTGAAAGTGGGAGCTTTTGAAGATTTTCTTGGGAAAACAACAACAAAAAGATGGTCGGTGCAAAGCCAATGACTCAATGTGAGGTCATGAGCAYGTTTTTTTTGCAAATTGACTTTGTTTTGGTTTGGTAGCAGCAGCCTGGGTGTGGGGAGCTGTGTGACACCGGGACCACGCTGGGGTTTGGGACAGAGCTGCTGCCAGCCCTGGGTTCCAGCTGGGCTYTGCTGGGGCTGTGCTGCACTCAGGGAACACTCAGACACCACTGAGGAGCTCTGCTGTCCTCACCTGTGAGCAGGTGCCTTCTTGAGCTGTGCATGTTCCTCTTCCTTAGGGGAAAAGCACTTGTGGCCCCTAAACATGAGGGTTTGGGATGTTTTTCCTCAGTTAAGAAGTTTGGTTGTTTTTTCCCAGATGCCGGGGTCTCTGCCAGCTGAGCCTGATCCTGGATCCCTCTCAGTGCTTCCTGCAGAGAGATGGGGCCAGGAGCAGAGTCTGGGTTTGGGTTTGGGTGTGGGAGGAGCAGCTTTGTCACATTTGCAGGTTCCCACTGCCCTGGCCTGGGGCTGCACAGGTGGTGTTCCCCTCGTGGTGTTCTTCTTGTGGTGTTCCCTTTGTGGAGTTCTCCTCATGGAGTTCTCCTCGTTTTCCTCATGGAGTTCTCCTCGTGGAGTTCCCCTCGTGGTGTTCCCCTCATTCCCAGCCCATTGCAGGAGCAGTTCTCCATCCATCTCCTGCACAGGGGAGGGGTGTCTGAGAGGCTGCTGGGTTTGTCAGAGCCAGGCTTTGGGGACCTGCAGCTTAACCTGTGTCAGTCCAGAGCCCACAGGAAATCCGTGGGAATGAATCCCTGCAGAAATCCTGGTGTTCCTTGGCTGCAGGACAGCCCCAGCAGCCCCGAGGGTGGGGGTCAGGCAGCTGCAGGGAAGATCTCTCTGACCTGCAGGAGGGGCAGGGGCTGCTGAAGTGGGGCTGGGCCCCAGTGCTGGCAGCAGCCCACGCTGGGGGATGGTGGCCTGGCCACCCAGATGGTGTCACCATCAGCCTTGGCCTGGGCCCCTGCCAGGGAGGGGCTGGGCCAGGGCCAGGCTGGARGAAAGCCCAGGGATGGCTGCAGGGGGGACCAGCTGCAGGGATGTGTTTTCCCATCTCAGTGCAGTTTGTGGGTTGATAAGGAGTTTTAAAGGCACTTTTTTTCTGGAGAAGAGGCACTGGGAATGAAGGTGGGGAGCGGTGACGACAAAAGGTGGGTGGTGAGTGCTTCTCACGGGTTTCCAACACAGCCAACTCCTCCCTGCACCAGCCTGCTCTGGGGCTCCAATCCTGCATGGACAGCTGAGGTTGCTGCTGGGGAGGAGGATGAGGAGGGATGGGCTTGGCAGTGCTGGTTTCACAGTTGGACTCCTTCATCTCAAAGGTSTTTCCCAGCATAAAATGGTTCTGTGATTCTCTGGCTGTCCCGTGTCCAGGGAGGGGTCTGGCAGCACCAGGCACTCACTTTCCAAACCAGGAGCTTTCTCACTCTGCACGTGGGAGTTCAGCTCCCCGAGGGCTGCTCCTGGTGGGCTTTGGGACTGTGAGAACAGGCTGATCACACACATCAGAGCTGCCGTGGGGCCCAGCAGGGTGACAAGTGCTCTGCAAAACACAGAGAAGCAAAGACAAGATGTAGAGGAAAAAAGAACATTTACATTTTTTACTTGGAGGAGTAAAATAAATATGGGAACGTTTCCCAGGAGAAGAGCTTGTTGTGGTGTCGATGCAAAGCTGCAGTTGCTGCCTGTGAGGTATTTGCAGAAACATGTCAGTCTGCTGTGGATTGCTGGGGCACCCCAGGCTCAGTTGTCCCAAACTGGCCAAGGGCTTAACCTTTTCCTGACATTTTAACAAGAAAGATCAAACAGGGAAAACCAGGTTTCCGTTCCTCCGTTATTCTTTTGCTGATATCTCAGCCAAAAATGTGACATCCTTGAGTCTACTGAGAAAGCAAGAGATGGTGTTTGCACTGCAGCAGCACAGCCAGCTCTGCTCTGCAGGATGATGAGGATGGTGGCTCCTTACAGGGCCTGAGTTGCCAAGGCTGTGTGGGCTGGGGACCGTGGGCATGTGGTGCATCCATCCCTGGGTGGGCACCATGGGCATCTGCTCCATCCCTCCCAGGGTGGGCACCACAGGCATCTGCTCCATCCATCCCAGGCTGGGCACCATGGACATCTGATTCATCCCAGGGTGAACACCACGGGCACTGCTCCATCCATCCCAGGCTGGGCACCATGGACATCTGATTCATCCCAGGCTGGGCACCATGGGCATCTGCTCCATCCATCCCAATTTGGGCACCATGGGCACTGCTCCATCCATCCCAGGCTGGGCACCATGGACATCTGATTCATCCCAGGCTGGGCACCATGGGCACTGCTCCATCCCAATTTGGGCACCACGGGCACTGCTCCATCCCAGGGTGAGCACCACGGGCACTGCTCCATCCCAGGGTGGGCACCACGGGCACTGCTCCATCCCAATTTGGGCACCATGGGCACTGCTCCATCCCAGGGTGAGCACCATGGGCACTGCTCCATCCCAGGGTGGGCACCACGGGGTGTCTGGCCCACCCATCCAGGTGAGCTCCTGTGCTGAGGGCTCAGCACTCAGTCCTGCCTCGCTGTGTCCTACTTTCAGCTTGTTGTGGCTGCAGTGCTTCACTGCAGTTATTTAATACAGGTAATTATGGGAATAATAACTTGGGAAAGGTTAAACTTGATGAACTGGGGGGTGACTGTGGCTTTTGGCATTGACCTGATGAGCGTGGTGCAGACACTTATTGGTGGGAAACTTGCAGATCCCGTACATTTTAATCCCAGGCACATTTCTGTCTCTCACAGCAGCTCTTTGATTAGTGGTGCTCACCTCGGGGTCAGAACGTGGAGAGAAAATCATCGCTCAGAGGCTGAGCCCTGCTGGGGCTGGCTGTGAGCAGGCAGGAGGGTGGTGAGGGAGGTGGGGATCCGAGGCCACCCGGGGCTGCCCTTGTGCCATCTCATCTCCCAGGCGATGAGGAAGATCCCACAGAGKGCTGAGGTGCCACAGGCTGCTGAAGGTGCTGGCACATTTGCTCCGTTCTGAGGCACAAACACGAAGGAGCTGCTGGGTTTGACATCCTTTGGTGCCCACTTGGGTGATGGTGTCGAAACTGCTGGGAGCAGCTGGTGGGAGATGGGGGTCCCGTGTGGGATGGGGCTGGGAGGAGCAGGAGCTGTCCCAGGAACYGGTTCTGCTGTCCTGGCCCTCACTGCTGGCAGTGACACAACCAGGGYCTGATCACCTCCAGAAGGGACAAAGGGAGGTGTGAGCATGAGAAGGGACAATGCTCTGCTCCCTGCATTCCTATCTCTGCGATCAGGCAGACAGCACAGAGCGGGAATTCCTGGAACTGCATCCTGGGGCAGCCAGGCCCTCACAGACATTTCCTGTGTGTCCTTCGATGTCCCCAGGTAAACTGTGACCCAGTGAAGTGGAGCTGGGCTGTAGAGGAATGAAGATCTCATGATAAGAGGAAATGCCATCGAACTGTTCTTGACCAATTCCCTGTGGAATTGAGATTAGTTCTTTCGACTCTGATTTTAAGAGGTGGGACAATAATTTTGACTTTAGGGGGATATTCAAAATTGTAATTAATTTCTATTTCCAAAGAATTTTTGCATCTTCAGAGGGCTCTGCCTTAAAATGATACATCCTTACTTATTTTTACTGCATAACCAATGCAGAGAATAATACAAAATATTATTTATTGATGCATTTTAATGTTGAAAATGTAAATTCACTTCCACATTTGCAATATTTTTTGTTTGTTTCCCTCAAACCTTCAGACAGATGWTTCTGATTATAAAAGCTTAAAAGCCTAAATTTTTCTGGCCTCAGTAGCATTAGTGAATTTATCTGCACCTGGGTGCAGGGCAAAGAGAGAGGAGTTCAGTCAGCAAGTTCCCAGCACTCCTGGAAATCAGATTATATTGGATACACAGAGTTGGATGGTGAAGAATCAGCAGAGCTGGGGAAGGCCGTGCCTCGTGGGGTGGCCGTGGCACATCCCTCCCTCCTTCCCTCCCTCTCCCTGGGGCTCTGCCTCCCTCCCAGCTGGATCCACATCCCACATCTGGCAGAGCACTGGGCAGGGCCCATCCCATCCCATTAACCCATCCCATCCCATTAACCCATCCCATCCCATTAACCCATCCCATTATCCCATCCCGCAGTGTGTGTCCCTGCACCCCGCAGTGTGTGCTGAGCCTGACCCGGGCTGAGCACAGGGAAATGTTTTGGAGTCTTTAGGTAACAGCAGAGTAAGGTTTAACATCCAGCTCTGGCTAATTAAAGAGCAGAAARGGTCAAGTGCACTTAACACCTTTCCCTAATTGACCCTTTCCYATCCAATGAAGAAAGCCTCTTATCCCGTTGTCCCTGAACTGCCGGGGAGTCAAGGGAGAGGACAGAACCCCTCACTGTCCCCCTGCCATCCTCTAAGTCCCCTTGGAATCCCCCATCACCACTTGTGGCATGGGAATAGGGCAGGAAATGGAGCCCACCACTCTTGCTCTACATCTGGGAGATCCAAAAGGCAGCAGTGGCACAGGGGAGTCTGGCAGGTGGTTCAGTGCAGGAGCCCCTGAACCCCCCTGTCACCCCTGGAAAGGCCTCTGAGGTGAGCCCTGGGTCCTGCAGGTAACCACTGACCCTCAATTCCTTCTGTCCCCCTGTGCTGGCATGTCCCTGTGTCAGGGCAGTGACAGGAGGTGGGGCTGCCCCACTGGGATTCCTGCACAGAAACTGCCCAGCCCCGACCTGCACTGCTGCCAGGAGGGCCAAGGGTCTGAGATAAAGACTGTGCTTTGGACAATTTTTATTGCCTCTGACATTCACCACTGCTCTATCAATCCTCAGACACAAAAAACGTGCTCTGGCTCTCAAAATCTCTGCTTTGGAGCCTTTTCTGTTTGCCAAAGGACTTGAGGTCCGACTGAAATGAGATAAAATTAAATCATGTCATATCAATGCTGAGGGGTTAAAACCAAAAGGAGTTGTTTATCACTAAGAAATGTTAAGGAAATCTTCAGGCCTGAGCAGATACCCGGCCAAAGCCCCTGTTTGCTGGGTGAGGTTTCCACAGACACTGTGCAGTGGGGTGAGAGCAGAACCCACCCCAATTCCTGCCCTGTGAGCTGTGTGTGCCCACAGCCCCTGCCCAGGGCTGGGGGCTCTGCTGGGATCTCATTTCTGCTGCTTCTCCTCAGGCAGCACAGATCACTCTGCACTCGGGGAGAAAGGAAAAGCTGCTCCAGGAGCTCTGATCCAACAGCCAGGCTCTGCCCTGGGACGCTGCAGAGCCACTGGGCTCTTGGCTGGACACCAGAGGGGGGTGTGAGCTCAGGCTGGTGGAAAATGGGCATTAGGGCACCCCAGAGGGCGAGGATGAGGATAAAGTGGTTCTTACTCAACTTCCACACCTCACATCGACACCACTGCATCCATTAGCACCCTTTTGGCCAGCAGTTTTCCTGCTCGTTTTCTGCACACACTCACACAGGGTGTTTCTTCAAAGCATTCTGTGGCAATGAGCTCCAAAACAAATTACATTTCTTTTTGTTTTAGAGCCGCTGGAGTAATCTATTGCTATGTCCCTTATTCTCGTATTACACGAAGGATCCATTTGTTTTTCCGACTCACCTTCACTCTGCTGTTCTTAATTTTACAAAGTTCATCAGTCCCTCCCCACTCGACACGCCAAATGATGATCTACAGCTCACATGGCTTTGGCATGTGATAAGCCATCAAATGTTAAAATAAGAAAACCATCCCCGTGAGCTATAGCATCAAACAATCCCCAGTTGAAAAATGCTGGAGATTTGCACTGACTCCAGCTATTTTGGCCAAACAGCTCAGCCTCTGGGCAGATTTACACCTGCAATTACAGAAATAGATGTCCCCGTGTGCAGGAGGTTTGGAAAATAAAAGCAGTCCTCACTGTCCCCGGCAGCCAGGCTGTGCCCGTGCCCGGGGCAGGGCTGGCACTGCCGGTCCTGCCCGTCCCCTGTCCCCTGCCACAGACACGGGGAAATGGGCAGCGCCAATTGTGATTAACGTGAAATAACTAATTGGAGCAAACCTCTGGAGAGGGAGGTAAGGATTAGAGATAAGAGAAGCACAAAGCTTTCTGTTTGTTCTTTTTAAATGAAACACTCCCGGTGATGGAATTCCTCCCCATTGGTATTCCAGGTGGGRACTTTCCTCTGCTGTTGTTCGCAGACATTTTAAAGGGTGACCTTTCAAGTCACTTAATGGATGTGCCACATACCTAAATATCAATTGTTCCTTCTAATGAAACAYGGGTTGTGCTCCGTCCTGCCCCTTGGGAAGGGGATGTGGAGGCTGCTGCAGGCAGCCAGCTCTTCCTGCCGGGGCCTGGGCAGCACGGCTGGGCTGGGGACACTGACACCGCAGCCCTGGGGACACCAACAGCACAGCCCTGGGGACACCACAGCCATGGGGACACCAACAGCACAACCCTGGGGACACCACAGCCATGGGGACACCTCAGCCCTGGGGACACAGACACCTCAGCCCTGGGGACACCACAGCCCTGGGGACACCAACACCACAGCCCTGGGGACACCAACACCTCAGCCCTGGGGACACCAACAGCACAGCCCTGGGGACACTACAGCCCTGGGGACATGGCAGCCCCGGGGAGCCAACAGCTGCCCAGGAAAAGGGACCCACAGGAAAAGGTTTTCTTTGCCAATGAAGGTTAGGGACACCTGAGTGTGTGTTTGTCTGTTCAGATCAGATTCGGAGGGCTGGGAAAGTGCTCGGCTGCCTGCTGGAGACTGGGAGTGAATTGTTTTCCTTCGGTGCTAAACAAAACCAAAGGCTTTGGGAAGGAGAGGAGGGACAGGCTGACAGGGGTTTATTTCTTGGTGCAGAAGGTGCTTGAGCCCGTGTCCTGTCCCTGGTGCTCCTGTCCCTGGTGCCAGCTGGGCACAGTGCTGAGTCTCCTCAGTTTGACCAAGACTTTAATTCAGCAGCTGGAAAAAAAATTCCAGCTGAAAATGTGGTTGAAAGAGCTGTATTCTCACAAATGTTTCCACTACAATAGATCAGCCTTTGGGGCAGGAATAAAGGACCTGCAGTGTCTCTGCTGCTGCTCTGAGCTCCCCAGAGCAGGGGCTGGTCTGTGCCCACAGCCCCCAGAGCCAGCTCTGCTCCCTGGGCTCCAGTCCCTCAGCCCCTGGCCAGGTGTCTGCAGGTGGCCCCAGGTCTGCTGGGGGACAGATCAATAAACCAACAAAACTGTTTAAATGGGAACTATCTGTACTTTTCCTATTTCTTTTTTTAAAATATCCATGACAGTGTAAGCTCCAGCTAGCAGCACACACGAGCAGCATTCCCCTTTGGAAGCTGGTGTTTTGAAGTGCAATAAAAATAAAAATAAAACCAAATACCCTGAAAATGGCCAGCTTCAGAGCATTCTGGCCAGTCTCCTGAGCAAGGGGAGCTGGTTGCTCCTTAATCATAGATGAGGAGAGAAACAGATTTTTCAGCCCACTGGAGATTTGGGAACCCTGGTGTTGGAATGCAGGGGCAGTTTGGAGGACTGTGGTTCAGCAGCTCCTGGCTCTGGGGTCCAGTGGCAGCTCCAGTCCCCATTTTGAGCCAGAAGAGCTGCAAGCTCCTGCTTTGGATGCAGCACTTTGACAAATCCTCCACCCTAGGGCTGTCCCCATGGATATCCTGTCCTGGGGCTGGAACAGCTCCATGAACTCAGCACCCATGCACTGTAACTGCAGGGAATTCTCTGCAGCCTGCAGCAAATGCAGTTTGACAGAAAAAGGGACGTGGTGCAGGGTCTGGGCAGTCCTACCCTGAATTCCAGTTTGAGCCAAATGAGAAATGCAGACATGSCCTGATAGCCCCTGGCAGAGCTGGTCACTCCCAGCTCTGCTGTGAGGAATATTCAGGGATTGCTGAAGCACTTCAGCTTCAGAGGATAAAGTATTTCAGCCTCCCTGATCACAGAGAACATCTCTAGTTACCAACCAGAGAAATATTCTTCAAACAAAAACGTGTGTTTACTCTGAAGGAAAGAAGCCCAGGTGGTGGGGCATTAAGAGCTATTCTTTACCTTTTTTTCCTGAAAAATAAACCAGCCCATTTGTACATTGATTTATCAAGCTTATCCCAACTGTCTTCCAGCCAGGATTCACAATCCTGGCTTTTTGTTTCTCTACATGCTCCAGCACAYAGCTATGGCTTTCAGAGAGGAAATCAATACATCTGCAGGATGCCTCTGGTGCTAGCAGAGTCCACGGCTTCTTTGATTAAGCCCTACTAAAGCATAATTATCTGGAACGCCTTGCCATTTCCTTGGCACTGCTCACACAGCTTTCCAACCAGGAAACGTTTTATCAGGGCACTGGAGAGAGAAAACGACCATCCCTGGGACAAGGAAAGGCTCCTGTGACACCCAACTCAGCAGCTGAGGGGAAAGTCCCCCGTGTGTGAGCCTGTCCCGGGTCTGGGGCACACCCTGGGGGTTCTGCCAGAGAACAACACAACCTGGCGGTTCTGCCAGAGACCAGAGCTCTGGGTTTGCTGCTGCTGGGCAGCCCCAACATCCCAGCTCCTGCTCAGGACAGGATGGATCTTCTGGGACGTGCAGGGGCAGCTGCCCTGGCCTCTGGTGGGGACACCTTGGTCCTGTCCTGGCTCAGCACCCTGTCCCCAGCCCCCCTGGGTCCCAGGGGTGCCCCAGCACCCCAGGGCTGCTCTGCTCTGTCTCTCCCATTCCCTCATTATGGTCATAGTAACAAAACAATTGCCAGTGTGACATTATCCTCTGGCAATGGGGGCTCGGGCGTGCTCCAGCAGGAACAGAAGGAGAACTGTCATGTTCACATTTCAGCTGACTCCAGCCTCCCCCTTTTCTCCTCCTCTCCAAGGCTGTGCATAAAATCCACCTCCTCTCCCTGCGCTGCCAGGAGCTGCTGCACAACATTTCCCTGGCTGTGCAAACCCCTGAGCTCCTCAGAGGGCTCCAGGCACCAAAGGCRCTGCCAAACCCAGGGCTGAGTCAGGATGGCTGCCTGGTCACCGTGGGCTCCAAGGGGGTGGTTTGGTCCTGGGGGGCTGTGCCACCTCAGAATGGTTATTTTGGAAGGTTTCTGTCTCTGCAGAGTGGGCCATGCTGGCCAGGTGCCACCAGCCACATTTCAGCCCCCTCTTTCCTGTCTGGATGACAGGTATGATCAGAGCTGAGCTGTGACCTGCTCTGTGACAAGGGGACAGAGGTTGAGCAGTGCACACAGGAGGGAAAACTTTCATACAAACAAATCCCTGTGGTTGCAGAGCACGGCCAGCGTGGGTCCTGCTGGAGACCACAGGGGTGAGGGTGTGTCCTCTGCTCTCGGRTGTGCTGAGGAAAGGCTCCCTGAGAGCCACCCCACAGGGCAGCCCCGGCAGTGATGCCCSTGCCTGGCTGGGCTCACACAGGGCAGCAGCTTCCCTGGGGATGGCACCAGCCCCACCTTGTCCCTCCCAGGATCTGCTTCCCCAGAGAGCAGCATTTTCTCTACTCCAACCTTTGGCTTGTGCTTCTCGGGTGAACACCCAGCCACTGAGGGCCCCCTGTGGAATGCCTGAAGGTCCTGGTGCTCCTCACCTGGGAGAAAGGGAAACTCCTGCCAGCACCTCCCCAAGGGCTCTCGGTGCTCCGTGGAGGGATGGGAGGACCAGAGAGCCAAGCTCCAAACTGCTGCTTCCGAGCAATGAGGATGTTCCTAGGCTCACACTGCCACACAAAGAGAGGGAAAGCAAAGGTCTTGTTCCTTGGCCCAGCCATCAGCCAGCCCAGGTCTGGTGCTGACAATCCGAGGCAGATGAGCAGAGGATGGGGATCAGCCCCCAGCAGGGCCTGAGCTGCCCCAGAACCAGGAGCAGGCTCTGACCCACATTCCTGCTCCCTCCAGGGAGCCTGCAGTGCTTTTTTCAGATTTTTGGGAAATCATCCTGCTCTCCTTTCATTCTGTGAGGCTTTAMAGCAATTCTGCTCTAGAGCTCAGTTCATCCACTGCAGCTTCTGCAGTCTGGGCTGCCTGAATATGATTTATGAGAAATCTTAGTGGTGAGCCACTCCAGCCTGCCTGGGGTTTAGGCTTTACTGCAAAGGGATAGAAACAACTCTATAATCAGCTAAATGAACTAAGGGCCTTTTGCAGCTGTACCTCAGTGCACAGGCTGCACGGGGGCTTCTTTCCTGCTGAGCTTCACTCATTTCTTGTGGACACTCACTATGGGAGGCATCAAAAACCTGAGTGTCCTGGGGACAAAAGCAAAGCTCAGGGCTCGCTTCAGGATGCTGGAAGAGAATTTGCAGTGCTGATTTTGCCTTTGTGGKTTTTTTCCAGATGACCAACACCAGGAGAAATAATAAATAATTAACATATAATGGRAAAGGGGATACCCAGGACCTGATTTTTGGGACCTGCAATGTGCTGATGGTGAGATGCTGACAACAGCTCGTGGAATTTGAGGTTTACTTGAGCTGCTTTTTCTTTCTGATCACACAGGCAATTACACAAGAGCAATTTGGCTGAGGCAGCTTTGTTGTCTACCAGGGGCRCAGCTGACCCTGGGCCGAGCATCCTCCTGTGGTGCATTAAACACTCCAGCTGTTTTCCTGCCCAGGCCCATCTGTGTTGCACCTTCCTCATGTCCCTGCAGCTGCAGAGGGCAGAGGCAGCCAGGAAACTCGGGGGGTGCTCTGCATCCTCAGCTCCTCCACTGCAGCCTTGTCGTGGCCTTTTGCAGACATTGCCCCGGGGTGGGAGGTTGATTCCTACAGTTCCTCACTCCAGGGTTTGGGAATCTGTTTTCTTTGTACCAGGAGCTGGTTTGGATGGGAGTGCTGAGACCGTCCCCAAATCAGGCTGGTTCTGAGCCCTCTGCTGTGAAATTTGCCCTGCCAGCAGCAGCCAGGGGCTGTGGGGGTCTGTGGTGGGCACATCCTCCACTGCAGCGTGCTGGGAGCTCCCTGCCCTGCCCAGCTGTGGGTCATGGGAGTCACCCACTAATCCTTCATCCAGGAGGAACTGCCTAAGGCAGGAGAGACCCTTTAAACAGCCTGAGGCAGGGACCTTTGTCTGTTTGCCCCCCAGCGCGTGTCCAGTGCCCGGGCAGCTCCGGGTAGAGCTGGACCAGCAGCAAAGGTCAGCAGGGGGACTGCACTGGGTGCTGTGAGCACACCCAGGAGGAAAGCTGGTCTCTGGGCCAGGTGATCCTTGCACATCCAGAGCAGCCAAAAAGGAGCACCAGCAACCTGAGGATGATCTTCACCATCCCCTGGTGAAGATTGTTGCAGCCAGGCAAGAGAAGGATTCCACAAGAACGGCTCATGGAAAGGAGAATTCAGCCTGGTGTGTGGGGCTGGAAGGTACAACCGGGCCAGTTCAATAGGACACAGCTCCTGTTTGGGAGGACGTGTGTGCAGCCAGAGGTGGCAGGAGCTGAGTGGGAGCTGCAGTGAGTGAACCCAGAGCAGCTGAGCCCTCGGGAGGTGCYGAGCCCTCGGGGCTGATCCCAGGGCTCCTGGTCCAGCCCGGGGAGCAGCTCCTGCCCGTGTCCCCGTGTGCTGGGGGTGACCAGGGGACAMTGATGGCACTGCCAGYAGCCTKCTCCTGCTGCTCCCTCGGGAACCCTCCTCTCCAGGACAGCCCAAGCCGCTGAAGCTGTTCCTGCCTTTCCTCGGTGCCTTTAGAAGCTCTTTCTGTCTCTTCCCTTGACCCAGTGCTCGGCCAGGCGTCATTGTAGGGAACATTAGGCTGTGTTTGGGATATTCGGTGCTTTAGTACTTTCCTTCTTGGCCCTTTCTCGACCTTTTCCTCTTGGGTGAGTGTTATGCAGGGGGAAATTGCCGTTCCCCTTCTCATGATTTCTCTCTCTGTAAACACAGCAAATGGCAACAAGCTCTGGTAATTCTTGTGAAAAGCCCTCGAGCCCCCAGACAAGAGATTGAAAAGGCAACAATTAGGGGAGAAGAGAGAGGGACAAAAGGGATGTAAACAAGTCCCTGCTGGAAAGCCAGAGCAGCCAGTGAAAGCATCACAGAGCAGAGGTCCAAGAGGCTGGAGGTTTTTGGATGTCTTTGAAATATAAGCTTAATAAATATTAGAAATCATCTTTAGTCACATGCTAGGTTTCTCCACTCTCAGTGTTATTTTTTGACATTGGATCTTGGCCCAGATCCTTCATTCAAAGCAAGACAAACTCTCCTAATCCTTGTTTATAGCTTGGGAGAGACAGCACTTTGTGGTGGTTATATTTGTGAGGGATTATTGGTTTGGTCTGGGCGCTTTCAAATACTGTTCTTTGCTCCTTCCAGGCAGCCAGGGATGATTACAGCAATGAGRATGCTCACAGCAACTAATTCCAATGTCTTTCCATTTGCCAGTGGTTAACTTTCCCATGGCCAAGTAAAAATCTTTGAAGGAGAACCAAGAAATGTTTTACAGCTYCATGCAATAGCAAAAACTCTCAGTAGCTGAGGACGTTTTAGACAGAAATGTTGATTTTTTTAGGGCCCCTACAGCCCCTGCTGACACCTGTGGGTGTCCCTGGGCAGCAGCTGCTCGGGTCCTCATGCCCTGAGTGTTGTTTCCAACACTGCATCTCCTTCTGCCTCCCTGGGGAGTTCACATCCCTGGACCAGTTAATTCCCATAGACCATCACATGTTCTGGACAAAACCAGACCTGGGGAGCAAATGGAGGGRGGGACGTGGGACCCACCTGGCTGAGCCACGTCAGGGTTTGTAAAGCTCTTTGTAAAGCTCTGTTTGTGCCACTGAACCTCCACACACAAGGATTGCAAAATAATTCTCTGGGTCTGGAAGAAAASAGAAACCATTTCTGCCCTTGGAGTCACTTTTCTCTGGCAGGGTTTGAGTTCTGGGCTCTGACCACCAGGCCAGACCTGGCCAAGGAAGGGACAGGACCTGGTGCATTATGGCAAAAATGTGTTCTTTCCCAAAGGTAAAATTCTGTACTCCTGAAGGCCTTGGAAGTCTGTTTTTGCCACTGGGGTTGGGAGAGGCTTTGAGTGTTTGAATGGCTCATGTGGGCAGTTTTCCAGAGGGTGGGAAACCGGCAGTGCCACACAGGGTCACACGTGGTTCTGGGCACAGGCTTTGTCCAGCCCTTCCCTGGGAGGCTGGAGGGATTGGGCATCCTGGTGGGCACCAGGCTGGACACCAGCCCACAGGGCCAAGGGCTGCTTAACCAGTTTGTTGTGTCACCCAGCTGGGAGCAGAGGCAGAGCTGAGTCCAGTGGAAATCCTTTCATGCAAGGACTGTGCTTTTGTATTGATTTTGTAAAGCACCAGTTAATACAGGAATAATAGCTGGGTGTTTATTCTTAAAAGGGCCAGACTGTTCTGCCAGGAAAACTAGGATTCGTAACAGCCTTGAGATATTTTTCTCGTTTTGTTCATGATATAAATGATACTTGAATTAATATTCATGCTGGAACAAAATCTGAGGGGGCCTTGGTAGTAAACCAGTAAACAATGTGAGGAGAAATGGCTTTTTATGGTTGTTTAAAGCTGCAGAATGACAGGGGGATTGGGAGCTCGTTTTCCTCTGTCACGTCTCCCAAGAAAGCAGAGCAAGTGTCGTGTGCCCGTGTTCTGCTTTGCCTTTGCCCAGGGACATTGGTTATCCTCACACGGCACAGGGGGTGACAGAGCTGTGTGTCCCCACGTGGAACATGGAACTGTGGGCTCRGGAACCCACTGCAGGGACAGCCAGGCATGCAGTGACCACAGCTGGATCAGCTGGGCCAGAGCACCCGTGGGACTGGCAGCGGGTGGGACTGTGCTGCTGGAAAGTTGGGATAAGYCACTGGGAATCGGGGACCAGGCACTGCTCTGCCTGGGGACAGCCACAGCCTGGCCTTGGCTTTCCCAGCTTCGGGGCTTTCCCAGCTTTGAGCCTTTCCTCTCTCCTGCCCTCCTGAATCGGCAGCATCACACCAGGAAGTGTCGCTGCTTTATTTTGAGCTGCCTGGAGAATTGCTGGGAAGTTCCCCCAGCTGGCAGGAACTGCTAGCTGTGAACTAAGTTGAGGAGTGCCCACCTCCCATTCCATTGTCCAGAAATAAGAGATGATCCCAGGTTAATTATAACAGAGCTCGTTTGTGCAGAGCMAACAGCTCTGAGGAGCCCTGCATTGGCTGTTGAAGCAAATCCTTACTGAGGAAGGTATTTTACAGCAATTAATGCAAGCTGAACACGGAGTGTTCTCCCAGCTGGTCAGCAACTATCACCAACTGCTGCAGCAGCTTCTGGTTGTTGTTATCCCACTTCCTTCAGGTAGTTATGGTRCACTTCCAGAACYCCACATTGCTTTGGGGCYGGGAGGGACCCTAAATCCCATCCAGTGCCACCCCTGCCATGGCAGGGACACCTCCCACTGTCCCAGGCTGCTCTGAGCCCAATGTCCAGCCTGGCCTKGGRCACTGCCAGGGATCCAGRGGCAGCCACAGCTGCTCTGGAAGCCTTTTGAATCTGTTATCCCTCCTTCCTGTGCCTCCTGAGCAGCCTCTGGATGTGCAGTAAGTGAGCAAAGGGCCCAAGGCCATCTGTTCCTCTGCTGCTCAGAGGAGAAAGCAGCTCATGAATTCCAGCATTGCTGTTTGTGTTCTCAGAYCGTGCCAGTGGAAGCAAGGGCAGGAGACAGAAAGGTGATGGAGGAGGTTTGTTCTGAAGGATATTATCCTGTACACTTTTGGGTTAATGAAGATGACCATATGTGGTTTTAGATTGGGAAATAKGATTGGGAGGAAGAGGCAATTCCCTGTTTCTCCATCTCTGTTTGTTCACCCTTAAGGGTCTCCATGAGGTGGAACTGGGCTAGAACAAGAGTCCAGAGTTAAGCCATCTGTGCACAGCTCTCATGGGATTCAGATTGTTTTGCTCATTCACAAAGTTAAGAACACCCTGAACTCTGCYTTTTCTGGCTTCTGCATTGAGGTGTTGCTGCTGTGCCTTTTTCTTTCTTCCCTGCACTTGGGAGCCAATTAACATACCCCCAGGAAAAAAATGGAAATAAAAACTGCAGCCTAGATTAACCTACCCATACAGCTGATGAAAGATCTGGTTGCTGCTTTTTAGTCTGCTTTGAAGAAGAAGAAGAAGAAGAAGAAAAAATTTATGGACACTGAAGGAGTTTAAGGATTTTGTCATGTGGCCACATGAGAAACCTCTGAAGCCTTCAGGGGAGGCAGCAGATGAAGACACTGGAACCTGTGCTGGGCATTAATGGCACTCAGGCAAGGTGTGGGATGGAGCCAATTCTGCTCCACAGAAACCTGACAAGGGCTTTCATGGGTGCACTGACAGGCTCAGCCAAAAGCTACACTCACCATTAATTCCAGCTCATAAACTCCAGAGTCACTGCAGACTGTGCTGGAGACTCAGCCATGGAACAAAGCTGCTTCAGGGGCTTCAAGAAAAGTAGCAATGGCAAGAAAAGCAGAAAACAGTTGTAACTGCCAGGAAATGATAAAGCATCAACATCAAGATGCATCACAGCACAAAGTCAGTTGCTCAATAACTTCTTTGGCACATGCAGCGAGTGGTTAAATATCTGGAGAGGTGCCACCCCAGAGCTGTCCCTGGCAGTGGCTGTCAGCAGCTCAGAGAGCAGCAGGCTGCTCAGGGGCACACCCAGGGGCACTGCTGCAGTGTGCATAGGATGATGTGATTTTGGGGTGGGGACCAGCCTGTGTGGGAGGCTGGGACACCCTGGGGCTGTGGTTGGGAATTGGGGACTGGGGCAGGTGCCTGAAGAGCCTGTTTAGGCTCTTCACCATCACTTGTGTCTCCAGCTGGACACAGACTGGGGCCATTTCCCCCTGGCTCTAATGCAGAACATCATGTCCCAGAGCTCCTGAGCTTCAGGAATAGTGCTGACCCCTCTGCTGCAGTGTCCTGCTGGGTCAGTACCAGTGGGGCTGTCCCAGGTGCTGAAGGGCTGTGGTGTGCTGGGACACGTCCATAACCTGTGCTTGGATCCCGGGAGGTGGGAGCTCTGCCCTTCAGGGTGATGCTGGCAGACTTCTGCAGTACAGGAGCTTCAGCTCCCAAACAAAACTGTGCCATAATGGCCRGTCAGAGCCACCCCCAAACCCCGATACCTCGTTCCTGCCTCTGAGGATGTGGTCTCTGGGGTTGGCTTCAGCAGCAACCCCTTTGTGTGGTCGTGGGAGAACATTCTCACCACCACAGATGGGAAGGGAGGCAACATCCTTTCCTGCTGCCCTTCAGCACCTCAGGGCAAGGTTATTGTTGCTAAACAGGGTGAGGAAAGGCTTCCKTTGGGAAGCTCAGGGAAAGAATCCCTGGGATTTGGGTGGGGGCAAGCAAAGCAAATATTTCCTCCGTGGCAGATGTTCATATAACTGCTCTGAAATTTGCTTATTTCCATCTTATGGGATTTCCAATTTCAGAATTAATTCCCCAGCGTGCAGTCTCGGTTGTCAGAAGCTGGGGTGGAAGAAAAACACAGGTAGGATTTCTGATGGGGAAAAAAACCCTACTGACTGCTGAAAAACTGCCAGTGCTGTCTAGTCTGCTCAGAGTTAATATTTTTTCACCTTATTTCCTTAGAAATATGACTGTTATTTTTTCCCCTGGTTTCATGGAGCCAATTTGCATCCGAGATACATTTTCTGGGACCTCGGCAGCGATGGGACTGGCATTGCCTCTCTAAACAGAGCACCATATGCTTCCTTCTGTGTGTGTTTGCTGCCTGCAAAACCCTCCCAGATAATCTCCCTGGCTGAGTACATGACAAAGTACCAGAAAGGTGTTACCACACAAATGCTGACACTCCTACAAAAGGGGAGAAGTGATAAACGCTTTCCTGTGTAGAGAAAAAGATAAGGATGTATTTTGGGAACCAGGCTGACAGTTGCAATACCTGCAAGTATCTTTAAATTGAGATCAGGAATGTAAGGAAAGGAAGATAGAGGCTATCATTAAATCTGCATTGGTTTATTTGAAAAACAAACACTGTATGTTACTTTCAAAGCTTCTCTTATCAGAGATGCAAAGGAATCGCATTGGGGTTTTCAAATGCATCTGAGGATGAAGGGTCTTATTTCCTTTCACGTGAACTTACTCCCGGATCAAACCTGGGCCTTTTCCTTTTAGAAGTGGAAATTCTTGTTTTTCAGTCAAGCAAATAACAATACAAATTTCAGAGAATACACATTATTCAGCAGTGCAGGAAAAACCCACCACATCTGAGGAACATGTTGTAGTAAGAAAAGTGTTGCTTTTCAGAAAACCTGCCTGGCTGCGTTGGTCCCAGTTCTTCTGAGGTTTTAGGACTGTGTGTCCTTTGGGGAGTGCTGTGTGGATTTGGTGATGTTTGTCTGGATCTCCTGCCTGCCAGCACCGGCTGGAAATGAGATGTGAGTAAACGTTTTGATCGGCTTTGGTTYAAAGGGAGCAGCTGCTGCAGGGACACTCTCCCCGCAGTCCCCGGCCAGGACGGGGACAGCTGCTCCCTGTGGCACCGAGGGCTCTGCTCCTGGCCCGCACACTCCGAGTCCTGAGGAGGGTTTATCACGGCTGTAACAGTGTTCAGACAGTCCTCGGAGGGGATCCTGCCTTGGCCATCCCTCCCAGCCCCTCCTGCCCCGCCCCGGGCTGCCCGGGGAGAKGAGGGACCGCTGAACATTGCCAAAGGCATCGAGGCTACAGCAGCAAACGATGATAAATTACCGTCTGTGCCCCCGCTGGGACGGCTGCACAATGATCATTAACCCTCAGCGCATCTTGTACCTCCCGCGGAGGGTTAATGATCGCACTCCGAGCTGCCAGATAAGTCACGGGCGGGCTGTCACCGGGGGAAGGCTTCCTCACAGGAGGTGTTATTACTTTGTCAAACCTGTAAAACGGAGAAGCATCACCTGAATTTTGGCAGCCTACCACGAAGAACGGGTCGGTGTTAATCTCCGCGGGCAGCAGGCAGGGCTGCATGGGTGTTGCTGCTCTTCTGGCTGGTCGGTCCTTTGCTAATTACCAAAACGCAGAGATTTCCCTCCCTCGTTCATTCTGCTCAGCGTCTCCCGTCAGGTTCGTTTATCTCTTACAGAGACACTCCCCGTGCCTGTTCAGAGCGAGGGCCGCAGTCTCACATTTGTAATCCGTGGGCTCTCCTTCCAATTTGCCTCCTGCCGCCGCTCATTACCGCGGGCTGCCTTTAGAGGAGCGACCCAAGGTAAAGCTGCCCTCCGGCTCTTCCCCGGCAGCCTCACTGCTGATAACCTGCTTCTGCAGTGTCCATCAGCCCTCCCCAGGCTGCCCCTGCTCCGGACGGGCCCTGGGTTATCTGTGGATAGAGGTGTCACAGAATCAGGGARTTGTTTAGGTGGGAAATCCCTCTAACAACGCTGAATCCAGCTGTCCCCCATCACTGCCCAGGCCACCATTAATCCGWGTCCSCAGTGCCACATCTACATGTCTGTTAAATCCCTCCAGGGATGGGGACTCCATCACTGCCCTGGGCAGCTGTGCCAGGGCCGGGCAGCCTTTCCATGAAGGAAATTCTCCYAATGTGGGATTGAAGTGATCCATCTGTGCACGCTCGGGGGCACTGATGGGATCACCCTGGTAACCCGAACAGCTTTGCCCAGCACAGGCAGCTCCCAGTGCCAGGAAGGCAAATCTCTGTGCTGCACTACGAGCTCTGGTGGGCAGCGGCAACAGCTGCTGCRTGAGAACTGCAAACAAAGCGGGAACATGGCTTTGGAATGCTCCCATGGCTCCTGTGCCTTCGCAGCAGCGTTTCATCCCCGGCTCCCACCGGCCCCGTGTGGGCAGCGCTGCCCAGCTGCCGGCCCTGCCCCTCTGCACATCCCCCTGCAGCAMCAGGGCCGTTTGTGGGGTTTGTGATTCTGCAACAGGAACATCACAGCCGTGGGGAGAGCAGCAGCGAGGCAGGAACAGTGGTGTTCTTAAAGTAAACAATTATGTGAGATGTTTCTGTTTCCATGAAAGACAGCAGCAGCCTAGCYGGGAGCTGTAAAACTTGTTGAGTACAGAAGTTGGTTCATTAGTGAATGGCCCCAAAACTTCCCTGAGAAGGAAATAATTTGGGCTTCAGACGAAGCATTCAAGTAATTTGARATAGTTTCATTTTGAAATTAATTTTATTGTAATTTTGGAAGGGTTAAGAGGTACAGAATTACCCAAGTACGATTTTCTTCAAACTGAACACTCTGGAGAGTTTAAACAGGGGTTTTGCAAACAGTCACAACAATCCCATTGTCTGTAATCACCAGGCATACTAATGAGGCAAAAATTCCCTGAAATAATAACCTGATCTAACTATAGACTTCCAAATTCTGAGGGTGTGAAGCATAATGTGCCCCGAGTGCAAAGCTCTGCTGTGCAGTGCCAGTGTGGGGAGCAGAGGAGGACCTGCTGTCCCTGTGCTGTGGTGTGTCCCCYGCACGGAGCCCTGAGCAGCTCCTCCCCGGAGCTGCCCTTGGCAGAGAACTGCCTGCAAAGCCCCGGGCCAGGGCTGGCTGCAGAGCTGTGGGCTGCAGGTCTCAGACTTCTGCTGCCCAGAACACACGAGCCTCCAGAGGCTGAAACGCTGGGGAGGGAAAAGGATTCTTCTGCTGCCTTTAACATTTGCAAAGCTTTTCCTCTTATGTGCCATGGAAGGATGGTGAGTGAACAGCCCTCAAAGCTGTAGGTGCTGTGTAAGGCACGGGCTGCCCAAATGGATCTGTGTCCCCCTGACACGTCCCTTCCCTGCAGTGCCTGGGGGGTGACCGTGGGCTCCTGCTGCCAGCTGATGGCCCTGGCTGCTCCTCTGTGAGCCCAGCCTGAACAGGGAGAACAGGCACGGTGCTGGTGTTGGGATGGGGTGTGTCAGGAGGTGTCCTGTGTGTCACTCTGCTGTGAAGGGGCAGCAACAGCCCCTGCACTGCTCAGCCTGTCCCAGGTGAGTGCCATCCCTCAGGTGTCCTGGTCACTGCAGCCTCTCCTTGTGGAGCTGCTGTCAAGCAGTGACATGGGGGCAATGAGGACCCCACTGATGGCATTTTATCTCCCAGTTTTGGGTTTCTTACAGCTGCTTTCATTTCAACTCCTCCTTAAAGATGACCTTTCTACTCCAGGCTCCTCCATCTGTTTTTCTGATGGTGCTTGTCTGATTGAGCTGCTGCTCACTAATGTCAGTGGGAAAAAGAGAAAACTATTGGAGCTCTTTCAAGTCTTGCCTGCTTGAAGCTCCTGGAAGCCCCACTCACTGCATTTTTTTGTTATGATGTTACATCAAGGGTTGGTTTTTTAGGGAAAAAACCCCTTGGTGTCCTTGATTGCACTGTTTTGGTCTGTGGGTCACTGCTGCTGTTGGGATGCTGTTGGAAGCACAGGGAGGCATCTTTGGGAGCATGCAGGGCTCCACTGGGATGTGCTTGGGGATGGGATGTTTAAATCTGCCCCCCGGCAYAGCAGGGCTGGAGCCCCTCAGTCTGTGGAGCATTTGTCCAAGGACAGACGTGAGTCACGGCCACTTCCTCTCAGCACAAGGACATTTAGGAAGATAATAGGTGGGAAAAATAACAGTTGATCCTGAGGCTGAAACCAGAAGCTGTTTCTGAATATAAATTAGAACGTGACCTCAAACTGTCCTGGTTCCTGTCTGCTTGGCAGTGTCTCTCCTTGCCCGAGTCCAGCCTTTGTTTTTGCTTTGTCCCTCTGTCACTTCCATATTGGAACCCTCTTCTTTGTCCTGTGGCTGGCACTAACCTGTGCTTACACGTGCAAGACAATGCAGCCTGTCTGGGAACGAGTGCTCTCCGCCCCGCCCTGTGGTGACAGGAAAATCCCACATTCATTCTGCGGGGTTGGCTCCGGACCCTGTTTCCCCTGGGCACGGCCAGTCTGTTCCTGTAATGGAGCCCCTGAAACCTCTCCCAGGGCAGAAAAATGCAGCTTTTGATGATCAAYGCTGCCAGAATGGGAGATGCTGTGGCCTCTGTCAGCTCCCTGGTGCTGCCCGGCCGAGGAGGCCMCGGGGCTGGGTGGGCACGGGGGGCTGGCAGGGCCAGTGACACCCCTGTCCTTCACCTGCACAGGGCAGCAGGGGTTTGCTTTGTGCACACAAATCAGGGGGAGACACTGAAGGTACAGAGCAGAGCCCCGGGCTGCCTGAGCAGCCCTGGTGAGACCTGGCCTGGCTCTGTTTGCTGAGGCCGGGGAGGGTGGCACAAAGGTGGGGTCACCACTGCAGGGTCTGGGCTGGCCTTGGCAACCATCGTGGATTGGGGAAGGTCTGGGCTGGCCTTGGCAACCATCGTGGTTTGGGGAAGGTCTGGGCCAGCCTTGCCAATCCTTGTGTCATGGAGTGTTTGGGCTGGCCTTGCCAGTCCTCGTGTCATGGAGTGTTTGGGCTGGCCTTGCCAATCCTTGTGTCATGGAGTGTTGCTATAGGATCCGAAATGAATGGCACACACACTGTCAGGTTGTAAGGGCAAAAAGAGAGAGGTTTATTTTCCTACTTTGGTTTATATAGATTTTGGACAATGACCAGGGATTGGACAATGAGGTTGACACCTTTCCCACCACATTGGTCAAACTAGAAGTCCATCAATTCTCTCTCTTCTACAGAGGAATGATAAACAAGAAAAACAGTTTACAATAACATTACTTTTGTTTACATGAAAATCTGTGAGAAACTTTACTGCAAAAATACAAACATCAGAAGGCCGAAAAAGGCAACAATGGAGTGTTTGGGGAGAATCTGGGCTGGCCTTGCCAACCCTCATGTCCCAGAGTGTGTGAGGAAGGTCTAGGCTGGCCAACCCTCATGGTTTGGGGAAGGTCTGGGCTGGCCTTGGCAACCCTCATATCATGGAGTGTGTGTTGGGCTGGCCTTGCCAATTCTCATGTCACGGAGGGTCTGGGCTGACCTTGGCAATCCTGGTGTCACGGAGGGTCTGGGCTGGCCTTGCACAATCCTGGTGTCACGGAGGGTCTGGGCTGGCCTTGCACAATCCTGGTGTCACAGAGGGTCTGGGCTGGCCTTGCACAATCCTGGTGTCACGGAGGGTCTGGGCTG
>QVAJ01000361.1:553976-567827 GCA_003546035.1 Mixornis gularis
GAGAGACCCAGAGCTGGGCTGGGAGAGCTGGGAATGTTCACCCGGAGAGGAGAAGCTCCAGGGAGAGACCCAGAGCAGGGCTGGGAGAGCTGGGAATGTTCACCCGGAGAGGAGAAGTTCCATGGAGAGCTCAGAGTCCCTGTCAGGGCCTAAAGGGGCTCCAGGAGAGCTGCAGAGGGACTGGGGACAAGGGACAGAGGGACAGGAGCCAGGGAATGGCTTCCTAGTGCCAGAGGGCAGGGMTGGATGGGATCTGGGGCAGGAATTGTTCCCTGGGCACCCTGTGAGCTGAGAAGCTCCAGCACAAATTTATTCACAAGGTTTGAACTGTTTCCTCTCAGAGCAGCACATGCTGTTTTCTCTCCAGGTGCTGGGCTGTGTTTATGGATCAGGGACTCCTTCCCAGTGTCCCTGTGGGGAACGTGGGGGTGCTGGGGGGATGCTGGTGGCTGGGGCAATGCTGAGGGATGATGCTGGGGGCTGGGAGGTTGCCGGGGGATGCTGGGGGGATGCTGGGGGATGATGCTGGGGGGATGCTGGGGGCTGGGAGGTTGCTGGGGGATGCTGAGCTCTCCCCTTGGTCCCTCAGCCCAGCTCTGAGGCTGCTCTCTTTCTCGGGACAGACCAAAGGGTCCTGCCGCCCCCGCTGTTGGTTCCCTCGGCCGTTCCAAGGCTGATTTCTCTGCTAATGGATCCTCTTACGCGTCCTGTGTCCGCGGAGGGGTTTGATGGCTGTGAAAATCAAAGCAGTTAAATATCCGGGATTGGATTAGCACTACAGGGGCCGCCTTCCAGTAAAGGCTGCATCTCCTTTGCCAAGGATCCTTTTACTCCAGACTGTAGCTCTCGAGTAGCTCCTCTAAGTAGTTCCTCTGCACTTCGGCATCTCTGGTTCATTTGATTAATAATACACTGGGCTGCATGCAACTTTTCTCCCACTGGGAATTCTTAAATATCCTTCCTGTGGCAAGGTCTTCCAGCAGTGTTTTGGAAGCAGTCTCTCTTGCTGCCCAGCGTGGGCACAGGCAGAAAACGCTTTGCCAAAATGAAAGGATCAAGTCTGCTGGTYGCTTGAGTTCAGCCTCTTTAGCTTTGAAAAATGAAGTTCAGTGTTTCCGGGTGAGGTTTGATATTCTCTGCTAAAGAAACAAGCTGCTACGACTGCAACAGCTCAATGTCATCATGGAATTTTTTAGTAATGACGCTGCTATTCCTGGAAAATAAATGGAGCCCTCAGCACCTTTGCTGTGGGTGACATCGGAGCAACATCTGTAATTCTGCACCTCCTCTGGCGTCGTTTGGGAACTGCTGAACCAGCTCCCGGCAAAAGCAGCCTTGGCTCAGCAGCTGGATATTTATATCCTGGCTGGGAGCGTGTGTGTGCTGGGATCATTTGTCTCTGCAGAACAATAGCTGTAGTACATGGAAATACATTTTCCACCCTTCTCCTTGGGCCCCGGTGCTGGTGTCACCTGAGCTGCCATCTCCCCTCTCAGGGCACTGCCTCCTTCTGCAATTTAATTGTCTTTTTTTTTCGTTAAGATGGAGGAAAAGGAAACAATCGTGTGGTTYCAGCTGAGCCAAAGGCTGGGCAGTCCTTTGCAGCCTGGGTTCCCCCGGGATGAGCTCCCAGGAGGGCAGAGGGCACTGCCCAGCCAGGGCCAGCAGGAGGGGAGGGAAATGCCCACAATCCCAAAGGCTGCCCCGTCAGCTCCACACACCCTGACCCTCGGCTTCTCTCTCCCTTCAAAGGCTCCCAATTCACTCTTTCAGTACAACGGAATTCAAAAATAATTWAACTGTAAGTCTGGTGAATCAAAACTATCATCTGAAAATGGCAAAGCAAACTGGTTTGAGTTTGTGAAAGATTTTTAATGTTAATTTAGTAAATATTTTGATCAACTTCAATTTGATTGATTTGATTTATTGATTCTGTTTTGTTTGGGTCTTTTGGGGGTTTTTTTGACACAGAAAGGGAAAAAAGTTTTAACTCAGTTGTTCACTGAGTTCCAGTTAGGCTTTAACARTTTAATGCTACAGATCTACAAACATGTCCAAACATTTCACTTGCAACAGGTAAATTTTAGAATTTATTCTCATAGTTATAAAATAGTTGGTTGACTGGAAACCAATTATGTTGTGTTAGTCTATTTTTTTCCGGCTTTTCTTGACCCACTGAGCAATTGATTTACTGTGTGAAGTCTCTCTTTGTCTGACAGGAGAGCAGCAGTTGTTCCACAGCAGGACTCAACTGTCAATAATCAGCAATTACAGAATTTTAGAAATGCAGATTTGTTTCTCTACAACTGAAATAATTTTAACCAGAGCGGTTTAAAACACACCAGAAAGGAAAATTTAAAAAGGACAAAATGGGAGAAATCAATTTTTGCCGGGTGACTCCTGAGTTTTGGCCAAGGTGGAGGGGGATCTGCTGGGACCTTTGATTAAACAGATTCACCTTCAGGGAAAGAAAATTGTGAGGAGCAAAATGAGCTCATAGGATAAATAAGTGTATTCCTGCAAAGGTGGAACAGTCAAAGCTGTCAAACAAAGTGTGATCACAAGAATTACCCCRAAAGCAGGCAGAGCAAAGCTGGGAAGGTTTTTTCCCCTCCAGGGTTTTGTAGTTCGGGGTTTCTGTGCTGGGTTTTGGGGGAGCAGCTGYTGCCTCAGGTGCCCAGGGGGTGCCTTCCCTCAGGGCAGCCCTCACTGCACAGAGTTGTTGAATGGCTTTGGAAATCACGGGGAGGGGAAATGATCTTGGAAAGGGATCACCAGACAGGTCAGACAGTTGGTGTTACACAAATGAGGCTCTTTCTGCAGGGCTGCAAAGAGCAGCTGCCTGGCCCCTCCTGGGGAAGGAGGTTTCCCCACAGGGATGGRCTGTCCAAGGCCTGGGGTCCCTCTGGGGCTGTGGGCACCAGGCAGGAGGGGAGACCTGGAAAACTGCTGGAAAAAAAGATCTGCTGGAATTCCATGGGGCAGGTGGGGAATAAACAACTCTGCAGCTGAGGCTGTGCACTCCCCATCCCTGGCAGTGCCCAAGGCCAGGGTGGACACTGGGGCTTGGAGCAAGCTGGGTGGTGTCCCTGCCCATGGAGGGGGTGGAATGAGATGGGCTTCAAGGTGTCTTCCAGTCCCTTCCCCTTCATTTTGAGATAATTAAGTCATTAATTTCCTTTAAGTATTTAGATATGCAGAATGGAATGCAGAAACCTGGGTGCAGCCTTCCCAATATTGTTTGAAGATGGATTACAGGTTTTTGGCCTCTTAAAAACGCTTCTGTAGATTTGAGCAGATTCATTCTTGGCATGACTCTATTAACTTACAAGTGTTATTATCAAGAGCACCAAAATGCCAGCAAGCTGTGGGTGACAACGAGCCAGGGACGTACAACAGAAATGATTAAGGAGCTTGAGGAACTTAGAGGGAAAGATTAAAAGAACAAAATGTTTAAATTGGATAAACAGCAACAGTGGCTGTGATAATCAGCTGCTGGTGTGTGAGGGGTGCAAGTGCCAAGAGCATAATTTTAAAAAGGATTTAGCTACAAGTGGGATAAACTCTGAGATGTGGATGAGACTTTTTTCTTTTAATATTTGGAGCTGTTAGAGAACGGGGCCAGCTGGGGGCACGGCATGGGGGTGGGTGCACCAGTGGGGTGCTCCAGTGTTGGATCCTTCCTGCAGTGCCCTGACCCTGCTCCTGCCACAGGAACTCCTGTGCCGGCTGCTCCTCAGGGAGGTTCCTTCCCTTTGTTTTCCCAGTGCAGAGAGGGATCAGCACATTCCATAAGGCCACGCTCAGCCTGGGGAACGAGTCTGTGCCCAGCCCTAGTGAGGGGCTTCCCCTGCTGCTGTGGGGCTCAGGGCTCAGTGTCCCCTGGTCCCCAGCCCGGGTCTGACATGCAGGGTGGGCTCAGGGTGGGCTCAGTGTCCCCGTGGTCCCCAGCCCAGCCCATCCCGTGTCTCACACGCCCCGCAGTGCTGCCTTTCCTCAGGGGGCTGCGCGGCTCAGCAGCGAGCTGATAGCGATCTTTAAAGCGAATTGTAATCGGGATGCTGAGGAGGGCGAGATGAGAATTAGCTGCCTGTCTAGTGCTTTTCTGTTTATCTCCAAATGTCAGCACTCGGCGCTGCAAGTTTTGATAGGGAGGCATCTGCTGCTCCCGGCTGCGGAATTAGTGAAGGAGGGGATGAGGATGTGGGGGGAGAGGACTAATTGAATCTGGCTGCAGGGACAGCAGCTCTGGAGCATGCTCAGGGTACATATAACACAGCAGGCCCAGAGAACAGCGAGGGGGAGGCCAGCAGGGACTGCTGCCCCTCACAGAGTCCTGTACAGCCAAACTGGGGGTTCAGGGCTGGACACGGGGACTTGGCACCTGGACTTGGGGCAGGGAAGGCTCATGGGGCTGAGGACACCAGCTCAGATCCACCTTCTGGCCCTCAGCTCAAAGCTGCCTGCTGGAATATCAGCCACAAGTGGCTGCTGGAGCAGGAGGTGGGGGGGGGTTCTGCTGCTCGCTGGTCCTCCTGTGGCCTTTGACACACCTTACACTGGCAAAGGCAGATTTACACAGCTTCTGGGGGCGTTCCAGGCCATGTCAGCAGCTTCACAAGCTTCCAAACAGTCATATTTTCATGAGGTCCCTCTGTTACTTTGGGGAAGGTTGTGGTTCAGTGTATCCCCTGTGCTCCCCTGGCAAGAGCTGGTGATGGATCTGTGATGGTTTAGCCCAGGGCCAGGAGCTGGTGCTGGATCTCTGATGGTTTAACCCAGGGGCAGGAGCTGGTGTCGGATCTCTGATGGTTTACCCCAGGGGCAGGAGCTGGTGCTGGATGATGTGCTGCAGTCCCTGGAGGTGCTGGAGCTGTGACTGTCCCCTTACACACACCATGGGGCCCTGGGCCTGGCTGTGCCAGCATGAGCAGCTCCAGACCTGCTCCCCCAGAGCTTTTCACAGCATTTGCTTGCTGTTCTCACACACACAAACCTCATCCCTCTCCCTGTGGTTTTCAATCCCCGCTCCCAGTGGGCTGTTTTATTTTTAATGCCTGTACAAGGCTGGAACTTTCTCCCAGGCTCTGCCATCCCTGGTACCACCCCAGTGGTGCTATTTTTACCAGGAGCTGAGAAATGCCAGCACAGCACTGAAAATTTTATCATGCCAACTGTGCAGCTGTGTCTGCTCAGATCTTTATTGCGTCACTGAGCTCCAGCTCGGGCCCTTCTTTGCTGGCTCCGTATTTCATTATTTACAACACACATTTACCGACCCAAAATCAGCCTCTCAGTTCTCTCCAACCACCAAACTGCTCCGAGCCCCACTGGAGGGGGGYGGGTGACACTCAGCCTGGGAGGTGTGTCCCCTCCCTGTCCTGTCCCCGTGCTGGTGGAGCCTGTGCTGAGGGACACCTGGGGGTCACATTCCCATGCTGAGCAGCCCCTGCAGAACAGCTCAGAACCTTCTGGTGCCCCCTGCACACCCCCAGTGCCTCTGAGGCCCCTGTGACACAGCCCTGGGCTCTGGCCCCTGGGCTGGGCCTGKTTTGGTGCCTCAGCCCCGTGCAGAACCTGCTGGAGGCTGTTCCCGTCCTGTCTCCCACCATCTGTTCCAGAATCATCTGTTCTCTCCTTGTTTTCCCATTGCTCATGCTGCTGGTGTGCAGTGCTGTGATCAGCACTCCCCGGGGACTGCTCCTGCTCCTTCCACCTTCCCCTCGCCTGCTTTAGTCCCAGTATTTCCATCTTGGTAGCAAAAAATAGAGGGACCAAATAGAAAGCAACTTTTTTCCTGTAAAAATCTCTTCACCAGCCTCTGGCCCGAGCTGAAAATGAAAGAGGAGGAGCATTGTGTGATCCTGTGGTGTGGGGTGGGGAGCACAGGGGGCTGTGCTGGGAGGTGAAAGCTGAGGGCAAATTCACAGAGTGACAGAGTGCCTTGGGTCAAAAAGGGCTTCAGGCAGTCCTTGCAGCCTAAATGGAGGAGAAACACTTGGCCTTCCTCCCACAAATGGGTTTGTAAGAGAATTATGATATCATAAAGATACATTTTGGAAAACAATTGCCTTTAAAGCCAGTATTAACCTGTTCTCTTGCCAGGGCACTTACTTGTCCTGTTCCCAAGTTCAGCTCCTTGGAATGTTGAGGGCAGTGGAGGATGGAGGGGGGGCTGTGCACATTGGATGTTACTCCTTCCATTGTCCGTCCCCTCTGTCCCTCACACCTCATCCCAAGGCAGAGCTGCTCCCTGGGCAGGGCTCCCAGGGCTGCCTGGCCCTGCTGGGGCTGGGGATCACCCTGCCCCTTCCCCAGGAGTGCCCAGCTCTGGGGGTGGGACAGGGACACGGGAGTTATTTAATGTCCCTGGCCCTGCTGGGGATCACCCTGCACTATCCCCAGGACTGCCCAGCTCTGGGGGTGGGACAGGGACACGGGAGCTGTTTAATCCAGTGCTGGAATGTAAATATGACGGAGGAGCTGGTGAGGAATTGAATTCTGTGTGCGTGTGCGACCTGCAGAACGCTGCTGTCACGGGGCTGATTTATTACAGAGCTCTCCCAGTGCAGAGGAGTCACAAACACCAGGGCTGAGGGGCTCTGGGCTCTCCTGGGGTGTATCAGAGCAGGATCCATGTCCAACAACCAATTAACGTCAGGGGAAGCTGCACCAGAGGGGAGCGGGGTYTGAGGAGGCTTTTTTAAGAACTGAGACTAACGGCAGTCTTTGCCAAAATTAAGGGGAGTAAACGAAAAGGTCGGGATTAAAAGCTGTGTTTTGGAAATGTTTATAGCGGGATTTTCTCACCCGGGGGGATAMAAACCCCGACAGAACAACGTCTGTGGTGTTCTCATCCCCCTGCAGAGGGTGGGGGAGCCGAGGGCCCCTCCAGCCCGGGGGAAGAGCAGCAGAGGAGGGAACAGCTCCCAGCGCTGCTGCCAGGAATCCTCCCGGTCTGTCCCTGCAGGGCCGGGGGACACCCGGGCTCCAGGTGGGCTTTGGATCATCCCCTGCCCCGGCAGGAGCTGTGCCTTTACCTGTCCCTGTGGGTCCCTGTGCAGAGAGGCACAGGGTTTAGGTCCTGTGCAGGTTTAGGTCCCTGTGCCTCCCCCCTGCTGAACGGGGCTTTGATCCCATCAAACACCTCGGAGCCCTCCTCATCCCAGGTCTGGGTAACGGGGCTGGATCTTGCTCAGCAGGGCCTGACCTCCTCATGAACCAAACGTGTGGGATGAAGGCCAGGCTGGGGAGGGAATCCAGYGCAGCTCTGTGG
The DNA here is from genome assembly GCA_003546035.1 of Mixornis gularis. NCBI lineage: Eukaryota > Metazoa > Chordata > Aves > Passeriformes > Timaliidae > Mixornis > Mixornis gularis. The sequence continues at coordinate 561,253 of QVAJ01000361.1, forward strand.
GGGCTGTGGGCTCTCGGGAGCCACGGGAGGAGCAGCAGCCCCCTGGGCCAGGAGCATCAKCACCACGAGCTCACATCCCATCCCTTTCCCCACGGCAGCAGCACGAAAGGATGAGAGAACAGCAAAACCCTGAAAGCTGATCTCCTCCCTCTTGCCTTCAGATACATGTTTCAGAAATTATTTGCTTCTGTACAAACCCTGGCTTTTATACCTTTTTATTAAACAAAACCTGCAAATAAATTTCAGCTGCTTTCCTGCCTTGCCTAATCCCCGTGTTTTGGTACAGATAAATCCTGTATAATTAGCTGCAGCTCGGGCAGCCTGGAGAGCCTGATGGGAATGGAATGAAACTCTCCTCCAGCAGCAGCAGCAGCAGCCAGGGTGGGGCTGGGCTCTGGCCCCTTAGCCCTGGGTTATTTTGGGTTTGTGTGGCAGGACAGGGAGAGCTGGGGCAGGGCCGTTCACTGGCTCAGGCCTGACCTGTGAAATACATTTTGAACGGATTTTTGATTGAACCGTGTGGTTATTCATCTTCTGTGCTGTATTATCTCTTTTTTTTTGTAAATCATTTGTGCTTAAACTGATATTTTATCTGTAAACTGAATATTTAGCAGAGAGTTTATGGGTTTTCATTGCAAATCACAGCAGTAAGATGTCAATTGTTTGCTAACTAATTTAACTGGGGATCATATGAAACATTTACAGGGCTGGGTTGGAGGGACCTTAATGCCCATCCCATTATCCATATACCCCATTATCCCATTACCCCATTATCCCATTATCCCATWATCCCATCCCACCGTGCCAGGGCCATTCCCCAGCCCCAGCCTGGCCTCCTGTCCCACCTGGGCACAGCTGAGTTCTCCCAGCACCTGCAGCTCTGCCTGGGATGGGCAGTGACATCCAAGTGTTGGTTCCTCTTGCTGGGCTCTGCCGTGGCTGGACTGTCCTTCCAGCCCTCTCCAGGGRCGGGAGGTTTGATACAAGGGAGTAAAAGGAAAGAGAAATTGGCAGAGCTGGTTCAAACTGCAGCAYTGCCCTGATCCAGGCACACATCAAAGCTCCCAGGCATCAAACCAGCCTGGTCCAGGGCTCATCAGAGCATTTCCACTTCAAACTAAGCGAGCTTAATCTTTTCCAAGGAAATTCTGTCTCATCTAGATATACACACGAATATAAAAGAGAAGAGGGAAGAAGGACTTGAGAATCAAATGTGTCATTTCTTGTTTGTGGAGYAGGAAGGACGATGTTGCTCTTCACTGGGGCAGGTTTCTGTAACCCCAAACTCTCTGTAAGGAACATCTGCATCTCCACAGCTCCTGACTCACTCCCCCAAGCATCCCTGAGTTCTGCATTAACGCTCTCTGTGAGCATCATGGATTTTACTTTCTACCCAAGAAGGGTTAAAACATTCTGTGCCTTCGTTTCAGCTCTGATTGAGTTGAAAATGAAAAGTTCCAGAAAAAATGAATTTCTTGGTAAGGAAAGGGAGTGTGTGAGTGAACCCTGTGGGCTCAGGTGTGTTTAATCCCCTGTGCAGCCACTCTGGGTGTGAGAGCTCAGGCTTCACCGAGGAAAAAGGGAATTCTATTATAACAAGAACATGGCAGAGCAGCTGATAACATTATCAGAGGGATGAAACTTTTGCAAATGCTGTTTAGCCCTTGCCTTCCTTTTCCCAAAAGTGAAAATGAATCATGAGAGAGGACAAAGCCTAAACTCTGGTAGCCTTTCCCTTGGGTTTGAGTTGGTTTCGATGTCCACGATTTCTGCCTGGCCAGAGTTCAGGGAATAAACTCGACGGTACCTTGAGCACCAGTGGAAGCCAGGTTATTTCAGCTGTGTCTGGCTCTGGGGTTCAGGGGGGCTCAGTAATCATTCCCCTGCTGGGAGCTGCTCCAGCCTTTCCTTTAGTGCAGCCCTTTGTACCTCCACCCATCCAGAGGTCTGCACTGGGCACTTTCAGAGGAAGAGACCTTGAGGAAATGATGTAGAAATTGGATTTGTCCAGCTGGAGCAGAGGAGCCTGAGGTCAGAGCTCACCTGGGGCTGCAGCTCTGATCTCTGCTCCCTGTGACAGGGACAGGACCCAGGGCAGGGCTGGAGCTGTGCCAGGGCAGGGTCAGGTTGGATTTTGGGAAAGGTTCTTCYCCCASAGGGTGCTGGCACTGCCCAGGCTCCCCAGGGAATGGGCACGGCCCCAGAGCTCCAGGAGAGCTTGGACAGCACTGCCAGGGATGCTCAGGGTGGGATTTTGGGGCTGTGCAGGGCCAGGAGCTGCACTGGGTGATCCTGKGGGTCCCTYCCAGCTCAGAAKATTCTGTGTAAACAATGCTGAGCATGGTGCTGGTGCTGGATTAGCTGCTGGACTTTGGTATTCTGGGAGGTCTTTCCCAGCCTTGGTTCCCTGTTGATTGTGTTGAGGAATGTGGGATTTTCTCATGTAGTGACCGTGAGCACAGGACCTGTGTGTCCTCAGGTGTTTGTCAGGGTTTCTGTGGGCTCAAATGAAGATGGCACCACTTTCCCTTTCCAACGTGTTCCCATCTGATGGTTCTGCCACGGGCTTGTCTCAGCRATCCAGGAACAGCAGTGGGGAGGAGGGGATGCAGAACCTTCAGAACGAAGCTGAACAAAAAGCAAATGCATTCCAGCAATAATTGCTCTCTGTACACAGAGATAAGCTGCCAAAATAACAAGGCTGTCATTTGAAATGCTGCCTTCCCTCCTACGAGGAGCTGTCGGGCTAATCCTCAGCTGGAGTAAGAAATGCTGGAATTCCTTGGGAGCAGCAGAGCTGTGGCTCTTCCCACCAGCWGCACACGGGACTGCCCTGCTCAGGCCATCCCCAAACCCACCGGGGCAGTTTCCTGCAGTGCCCACAGCCTGGGGCTTGAAACARATCCCTAAAACCTCCCCCACAAAGACACAGGAATTTGTGCCACCTCCACAGTGGGACCTGGTTGATTTTTCAAAAACAAAAGTGAGAGAAGGCAGTGCCAGTTCTGAGCTGGGAGGCTGCAGGAGGGAATTGCCTGGGCACAGATTATCAGGGAAGCAAATCAGGAATGTAATAGGCTGTGTGTGCAGGCAGTGCTCCCAGGGATGGCAGGGAGGGAACGGGGCTTTTTTAAACCTGACATTGGACACAAGTGTGATGCCCTTAAGGTCCAAGGCTGCCCAGGAGTTTTCAGACTCCAAACTCTGCGTTCAGTGTAAAAATGCTTCCATGTGCTTTGGAGAGAAGAGCACATCCTCCCTCCCAGGCACAACTTTTCCATTGGGAAGGGGCCCCCCTGAGTTCTGACCTCAGACCAGCCTGGGGGCTGGTTTCCRTGGGGTTCCATGAGCTGGGGCTCTGAAGAAGGGCTCTTATGTTCTATAATCATTCAGCTGCTCTTAGACCAGGCATTGAACTCCCAAGGATCCTCATTTGTGCGAATTATGCTCCTGTGTTTTGACCAACACTTGTGCAGGAGAATGCTCCATCCCTGGGCAGGCCCCCAGGAACGATGTCCAGAGCTCAGGCTGGTGCTGCCCAGGTTGTTAGAGACACCAAAATGCCAGTGGAGCTTAAATTATTTTAAAAAATGCTTAGTGAAATGCACAGGATGGGAGCGAGTAGGGTTTTTTCCTAACACACAAATCCTCTGCATAAAAATGAGTTGGAAATACCCAGCGATGCGTGGAGCAGAAATAAAAAGAACTTGTGTTTTGCTGCCCTGCTTTCATCCATCTCCCTCAGTAATTGAATGTATCATTCCCAGAGGAGAGAGGAGCAGCTCACCTGCTGCAGCTCCTGCATTAATTGGCACAAATATTGAGAGTATCTTGGGAAAAGACWTTTGGGGTGGGGTTGGTTCTGGTCAGAAATAAATGAGTGAGGAATTGCAAACAGGCAGTGCTGAAAGGTCTGGGAGCCCGAAGGCAAAGGCTGTGACTGTCACACGACAATGACAGTGGCTATTTGCCTGCCAGGTAATTCCTGAGTGCCCTGTTCCCCCTGCCAAGCATGGGAAAGGCACAGAGGGTTTGCAATCCCTAGGGCAATCCTTCTCCATCCTCCCCTCTTTCCAGCTGTAAAAGGCACAGAGGGTTTGCAGTCCCTAGGGCAATCCTTCTCCCTCCTCCCCTCTTTCCAGCTGTAAAAAGGCACAGAGGGGTTTGCAGTCCCTGTGACAATCCTTCTCCCTCCTCCCCTCTTTCCAGCTGTCAAAAGGCTGCTGAGCCTCCTGGCTTTGCCATGCAGCCTCTCACATTTTGAATGTTTTGAAGCCCTTTGAATGTTTCCACTTTGAGGAAAGCAGAACTTCCCAGTGTTCTCACAATGGAAAGTTTCCTCTGATCTTCTTCTGACGTGGCTTTTGCTGGTGGAAATCTCTGACCTTGGTTTATAGCCAGGGGAGCCCGATGAACGCAGGGACTGTCAGTGAGTTTGTCTGGGATGGGAACTGTGCACTGGAATTGAGAGCAGTCCCTCAGGAGTTTATTGAGAGGAAAKGGCCCCAGGCTGCATCAGGGCAGGCTCAGGGAGGACATCGGGAGGAATTTCCCCATGGAAAGGGTGCTCAGGCCTTGGCAGTGCCCAGGGACGTTTGGAGTGCCCATCCCTGGAGGTGTCCAGGGGACTCCTGGAGGTGGCACTCAGAGCTCTGGGCTGGGGACAAGGTGGGGATGGGGCACTGCTGGGACTGGACGGGCTGGGAGGGATTTTCCACCCATAAATCACCAGTGATTCTGGCCTTTCTCCCAGGAAAAGGGGYCCCAGCAGGATGCTCTGGGTGCAGGCAGCAGGGGTCACACCCATGGGGCTCTGGCAGTGGCAGAGCCTTGGGAGGAGCAGGGATTTTCTGAGCTGGGCAGGGCTGGAGCTGCTGTTTCACCCCTTTGCTGGGGCAGCCCCTCTCCCCCGGGCTCTGTRCCTGCTCGAGGGGTTTGGCACTGCCAGGGCTGCTCTGCTCTGCCCCAGGGCTGCTCCCTGTACCCTGTTAACGTTCCCAACGAACGTGGTGTTAATATTAATTTGTTCAGAAATTCTAACTCCAGGAGGGCAATGAAAAGGCAATTATGGAACTCTCAGATCCAGATTCCCCACCCCRGAATCTCATTTCTGTGGTGGATTGCAGCCATGGAGCTGTGATTATGGTGAGAGAATATAAAATAAATCCAGCCCAGGATGTGCAACTGCAGCTCCTGGAAGTGCTGCTGAGGATTTCCAGGATTGCTCTGCAGATTCCTGTGGTGACTTTTACCAGCTTTGATTTTGCTGGTTGGTGTGAGGGTGGAACAGGAGGGGTTCAGGAGAGCTCCAGCCACACGTGCCGTGTTGATTCCAGGAATATTTGTGATCTTTATATYTGCTTGGTGGGAAATAAAAATGACTTTGTACTGAATTGGCACAAAAGTGAATCTCCGAGTATTAAAAAGTTGCTTAAAGCAGAGGCTGAGGGATGTTTTATTGGTTTGTTTATAGTCCAAGCCTACAAAGGAGGCTGAAGGCAAACGGAGCAGAATTCAGGCAATGAGCTGCTTGGCAGCAGCAGCTGGACAAAAAGACACTAATTTTGGAGAGTTTTAAATATCAGGAAGTGGAGTTTGTTACCTTTTAGGGTGAGTTGCATCTCCCTGGGGAGCAGCACTGGGCTGGGGGGGTTTTGGGGGTGCTGCCCAGCCCTGTCCCTGTGCCCTGGCAGGAGGAGCAGGCACAGCCAAACCCCAGAACTGCAGGGGCTGCCCAGGCTCTGCATTCCTGTTCCCACAGTGCAGGGCCCCAAACCCCAACACTGCCCAGGGCTCTGCATTCCTGTTCCNCCCCAACACTGCCCAGGGCTCTGCATTCCTGTTCCCACAGTGCAGGGCCCCAAACCCCAACACTGCAGGGGCTGCAGGGGCTCTGCATTCCCCTTCCCAGGGTGAAGGGTTCTGCTCAGCCTCCTCCTCCCATCCCACACGGCTCCTGGGGGCATGGGAGAACCTGAGCTCCCCTGAGCTCCCTCCGTGTAAGAAGTTCTGCTAGTTGTGGATGTTCACAGTAAGCTGAGGGTGGCTGTCACTTCTTTACTGGTTTAAAGCTGCATTTTGGAGCCCCTGAGAGCAAATGGAGTGCTCTGAGTAGCTGGAGCCCCATGCTTGGTAATAGGATTTGAAAGCCATCCATCTCCTCTTGAGCACTGAGTGTGCCAGTGGCTCCTTCCTCTGCTCCAGCTTCCTGCATGTGCCATCAGCATGAATAAATGATGGCSAAGAGATTAAATATCCCTGTGATGAAGCTGGGGACAGCAGCTCTGTAATAAGCGTGTGTCGATCTGAGCACGCTCTCGTRCTTCCTGCACTGAATTAGGAGCTATTTTCTGGTTGTCTTTGATTTTAATAATGCTTAGTCAAATATTAAGTAGACTGTTAACTGGGGAATAGCATAAGGAGTTTAATCTTGTCAGATCAGTTCTGGAGAGAGCTAAGTATTTGTGGACTTTATGGTTCTTGCATAATTTATTATAAAGTCATATTTCATGGATCTGCTTCTTACATGGGTTCATCTCCAGTAGAACCCACTCTAGGAGGGATGGATGGATGGA
>QVAJ01000362.1:0-50724 GCA_003546035.1 Mixornis gularis
TTGTTTTGAAAAAGTTGCTAAAGGACTTGCCAACTAAGAATATCCTGAGCTACAAAATGTTTCTAGAGTTTGTTTTAAACTCTGGAAATTATGATCCCAGCTACTACCACTGATAATAGTATTTTGCTGTGTTTTTCATATTTTGTCAAATATGTAGCTGTTAATCAACTCAGAAATCACTGTGATTTGAAATCTTTTCATGTACATGCTTGTGGCAAACTGTATTGGTTGAAAGTAAAATAAATAACTTTTTGGGTGGTTGGTGTTTTTTTTATCCCTAAATGCACTTCTGTTTAGCATTTTTTATGTTTGACACTGTAACATGGTATGGAGAATATTGCAACTCATCCTTCTACAATTTGCTAGTCCATTAGCTAAATCAAGAATGCCAGCTTCCACGAGTTTATTCCCCTTAACAGATTCTACTTTCAGTAAGAAGTGGATGACTACACAGAATTGTAAAACAGGCAGTATTTGTCACCACATTTCAAGTAGCAGTTTATGACTAAAAGATAAAGTAATTGGCAGCTACAATTTCTGATTAAAGAAAGTACTAAGAATATTTTTGCTTATATTTTAATTTATTTAGAAATTTTTCTACCCTTTGAAGTCAGAAGGTAATTAAAGCAACAAAATATGACCAATTCTTATTCAAAATTAACAATTATCTCCCTCTTCACTAAAAAAAAGAATATGTTATTTAGGGAAACRCATTCACTGATTCTAKCCTGGCAAATAYGAAATTCCAGACTGATCTGTGCCAYGATGCAGGGATTAAAATGCTGGTGTTGAGCAAGTATAATTAATGAATGCTGCCCATCTACCAGAGAGTTAACTCAAGGTCTACTTTTCTTCAAAGAAAAGTTCAGGGAAAAAACAATCCAGTGACTCAGTCTACCTAAATTACTTAAATTACTTAATAAATTGTAGAGAAAATATGTTAATCTTTGCCTATTAAATTTCTGCCAGCTTCTTGCTGTTGGGAAATACTGTGTTTGTTTTAAATGCCCCAAATACGATAATTAACATTTAAATAGCAGATGTATGATATTATATAATAAGGAACTCCTGTCCTTTCCCTTTCTTCAGTACAGATACCATGTTATGACAGCACCCAAATTTAACATGAGCCCTAAATAAGCATTCCCATGTTTCTTTTGTCCATTCTCACTTTTCATTCTCACTTTGAAAACCCTTTTTGTCACAATGCAGCAATCTTCCATAAATTTCCTCTTCTGCTGAAAGTCTCAGTTCTATCTACAATAACTAATCCACCAAAATGCAGACAACTTGTTGTCACTAAGCATAGAATGAAAAACTCTTAAAAACCCCAAAACTACAAAACCCCAAGAAATCCAAACTGTAAATGTGACTCACTGGTGRGGAAAGAAATTTTGCATCTGCTCTTTTGTATTTTAGAATCTTACTACCTAAATCTGTTTCTGGGAACTATTAGAAAATGAATAATAGGCATGGTCAATTTCAAGTTTTAATCAACATTAAAAAAAAATTAATTAAATGAAGCTATGGCTTCTAATTCCTTGAAAAAAGAAATGCATATAGTCTTTTACAAGAAATAATATACTGAAGAGGAAAATATAAGCTTTCAAATAAGATAGATGGTCAAAGTAATAACCATATAACCCTACCCATATTAATGGCCACATAATCTTACTAGTCACTAATAATAGGTTGATTTTATTAGAGGTCAAACACTGTTGGGACACCTTCTTCTACTAGAAGAAAATKAATAGTTTCCTACTTCTATATCACTGAACTGGTAAATAAATAAAAGTCTAGCCTGTCATTTCTCTCACAAAATGCAAAAATTTTGAAGTGTAACAATACAGCATGAAGAGGTTGCATCACTGGGTACYCATTAGAGAGATAAAAGCTAAAATCACTCTACTTGGGGTGCATTTAAACTATAGAAGTCTACTGACTTAAGATTGTTCTATATACACCAAGGAAAATAAATTCTACTTAAATGATAATTACTGCAAAAATTAATTCTTCAGTATGTAGGATAATAAATTGCCTTTTAAAAAAAATCTCTATAGATGAATATGATTTAGAAAAATTCCTACTCCCTAGACAAATAGTAGATAAAATAATTTTTTGAGAAATTAGTTCAAGAAAGAAGAAGTTAATTACTTTCCAATAGCTCATCACACAGTAYAAAGTGAACTTACATTACAACAAAACATGAGCACTGAATTTTAAAGGAAATATTTGAAGTTGCTAAGCAACAGTCTTTGTTTATCATATTGGTTCTGGAATGAAAGCAGTAAAGGCATAAAACAAAGTAAACAAATGTACTAGAATATAATCTGTTTCATACTCAACATAAAAAAMCCCTTTTGTTTACGGAATATGAATTAATAAATATTCTTGACAACAACTTGATCTATGGTTCATTGGATTTTTTCTCTACGCATTGTTACTGTTATTTTGACTTCACTTTCGAAACATTAGTAAAAAAGACAACTAAGTAAGAAGTAAGAAACTACAGAAAAATGGTATTATTGAATGCAATCTCTGGGAAATGCTCAAACTAAACTAATTCTATATCTGAGTGTGGACACAGACTGATAGAAACAGGAAATATTAATTATAATAAAAATATCTAAGCATATAGACTTGATTGTCCAAATGTATTTATTTAATCTCACTTTAAAACATACGTTTATTTCTTATAAAATAGCATTTTAATGAATATTTCTTATAAAACAGGTGATCAAAGCCAGGTTGGATAGGGCTTTGAGCAATCTGGTCTAGAAGATCACATCCCTGTCCATGGCARGAGTGCTGGAACTAGATCATCTTTAAGGTCCCTTGTCATCCAAATTATTCTATGCATTCACAAAATAAAAGAGGGATTTATTTTTCCTGTTTCTGAATCACTCTAGTTAAAGAAAGCCAATTTTGTGACTGTGCATCAAGGGACTGCATAGGGGTCTCCAGTTGTGGAGCAGTGTAGCCACAATGAAGGGATAGCTGCTTCCCAAACATGTTGAGGCAAATGCTGAAGCTTAACCATTCTCCCTTTGAAACACTTTCTTCTTGCGACGAAACCCTTGCACTGAGTGGAGAGAAGGGAAATGGACTCCCACATTATGTGAAAAGGAGTGTGTCATATCTTCATGATGATTCTGTGCTGGAGAAGTCAGACGCAGCCTGACTTAGTGTTTGAAACCTGAAATTGAGCTGCCTAATACATCTGCCCTACAACTACCTGCATTTTCTCTGATTCTGCCATCATTTTAGTCAACCAGAGTGTCCTGATCTTTAGCGAATGTTAGTGGATTGTATGATGAGAAGAATTTGAAAAAACACATTCTTAATTTTGAGCTTGGCTGTGTGTGATATTTATCCTTGTCTCGTAGAATGTTGAGCTCTCAAAGTAAATACACATTTTGAGAACCATAAATACAATGTAATCCTATAAAATACTAGAAGAACCTGTAGATCTGATTTCTTACATCTCCYCACTCCCATTCAGGGGCCATTCCTAAAGGTTTAAAGGCATGGCTTAATAAGAACCATAAGGAAAACAAGCTCCTAAAGCACTGCTAAAAATAGAATCAAAAAACCCTCCACCTGAACACTAAAAAAAAAATCAAAAAGAAAAGTCTGATAAAGCTATGAAGTTTATTTCACACAACACTTTTATTGGGTTATTAATCAACAAGTTAAGTTATTAACCTATGAGTCAATTACAAATTTGGAGGCAGCCATGCATTAGGAAACAATAAATGGAAAGTGGATTCAAGGCAATCCTGTTTATGGATTAAGGATGTAACAAGTTCTACTTCTATGAACACAGTAAGAAGCTGTCAGCAAAGACACCCATCTTTAYTCACAATTAGCAACATTTTTCCAATAAGTATGGAGCCAGGTACTATAAGCTAATTTCCCTCTTTTGCTCTTACAGTTGCATTCTTTACTTTTTGCTTACTTTCTGTGTGGATTTTTGTTTCATATCTAAAAAAGTCTGTCTCCTCCTTCACCTTGTTAAAAGCCATGATCAGCAGAACACTTCTCCCACCCTGTGTAAATTCMCAGTCATTCGTGAGCAGTGCGTGATACACTTCCTAAGTTGATAACTAGTACATAGTTTTGTCCCTTTTGGAGGTCCCTTCCACTTCAACAGGACAAGACTTTTAAATAGCAACATGTGACACTTAGTACTACCTCACAAAAGATAAAAAATATTTGAGGGAAATTGTTTAAGCCTATACTTGATATTCAAAATACTTSCCCAATTCTGTTGAAAGGACACAACACAGCTGAACATGTAGCAAAGGTGTAATGTCTTTTTTTTTTTTTATTCTGAAGGTGTTTTTCAAGGTATTTCAGTAGAAGACATTTGCAACAAGCAGATGGCCATAAAGAACAGTGTGTAAACTTCTAGTTCCTTGTCTTAATCCCAAAGCCTAAGAGGAAAATGTTGACAATAAATTCCTCATTATCACAAGCATCACTTCTTAGAAAAATATGTTACCGTTAAGTTCCCTACACAGAGGGATATGGAACTACATGAATTATACTTTGTATTCATTAAGTTTTTTGCCTGTTTCACCAGCAGTGTTCCTGGGTGCCCAGCACAATTCATCCCTCATTATCAGGATGAATATGGAATAAAGCTAACAAACTTTTCTACTTTATAATTGTTGTTGGCAGCATTTAACATTTATATACATGGAATATTAGCACAAGGGATACAAAGTCATTATAAACTAATGCTTTACRAAGTGGGAAGACAATATTCTCAGCATCACTCTGCAGAGCATTTCAAATGGCACATTTCAGGCGATTTATGCAAATTTCCATCATTTACAGAACATAATGATACAAATCTGTTAGATTTCCTGACAACAGCCTCTAAGTGTTAAGAACTATGAAAAACATGGTAATGGTCTCATTAACTGTACGCCAAGAATCGAACTTCCACTTCTAGGCAGCACTGCTATTGCTTTACTCATGATCCACAACACTTTTCCTGTTTCACAAGTTATTACAGCCACTGGTCAGCTCCATTTCTTTCCCTTAGTGGCCTCATCGAGTAACCCCAAAGCAATAAAGAGAGATCAATTGATACTGATCTTGCCCGAAGAAACTTGTTGGCCACTTTCTGGCTGGTATTAGCTTGAAAAAGGACAGTGATATCCATTTTCGCTTGATGTGCTTAAGAGCCTTAAGTATATACAGGGTTCATAGCTTAAGCCATTGAAAGAAAAGGCAATAGCACAGCAAATGTTTGCCTTTCAATCTGACATTATAGTGAGAAGGATAACGAACACTGTGTTCATAAGAAAAAGTATGGCTAAAGCAAGCAAAAACCGTCATTTCTGAAGTACATGAATGCTGGGAGGTATTAGGAGAAAAAGGTCAAATGACTGTCCAAAGCCTATCAAAAAGGTTAGTTACATCAAACAGTACAGCCAAGATATGTCCTGGATCAACAGCGGAAATACTTGTCTGTTTATTCCTTCTTCTCATCCTCGAAAATTTTTAGCAGTAGTTTTGAGTATAATATTGAAAAGGACAATGACGAGTTGAATAGAAACAAATTTGTTCGAGGTTATGCTTAAGCACATTGGTTTCATCCCATCACACTGACAAGGTGATGTASAGTTACTGACCCATAACTGCAGATATATCACAATTATGTCCTTTCCTAAACTTTTATTTGCTAAGGGAAAYGATTTACATAATGACTGAACACATCAAAGTCAGTAACAATACAGCTGTTTTTCAAAGCTTTATCTTCTGAATCATTAATATCCTAGGACTGCAGGAATTTGTGTTGTGGATGTTATAAATTTAAAAGCATAATTTAACCTAAATTAAGTACTTATATACAATGATCAATTATTATACATATAAATAGCTTTCTATAGATTTGCATTTGGAGCACAGAAATTACTCAGCAGCTGTATCAGTGRCTACTCTGATGCAGTTATTTGATCTGATACACTGTATGTAGAAGAATAATAATCAAATAAACAGGAAATCTTTCCAGTTCTTAAACAAGCAAATTCTATTATTTCTGCATGAAAGAGGAAAATAGAGAGAATGTTTAGGCTACCCCAAGAGTCTAGAGATAATAAATTATAGTAGAACATCAAGGATTAACACACTGTATAAACTGAAGGTATTGCAGTGTAGCAGAGATGGAACATCCTCCAGCATTTCTGTAGCAGATCATTTTCCATTAGCAACAGTCAATAAGCCACCAAAGGTGCAATGCCACAAGAGCTCACAGACTTAGAAATGTATAAGTGCAACTCTTAAAATCTAGAGAAGCTGAAAAACTATGTACTGGGAGTCATTTAGGTACTAACACTACCCAAAATGTATTGTCTTACCCAAATTGCATTAATTTGATCATGAGCAGTGTAAACAGTGGCAAAACTATCAATAATGAAATAATTAAAAGATTTTTGCTTCTCTTGTTACTAGCTCAAAAACTCTATGGAGGTACAAGAAAGGTTGTAAAGTGTATATTCTCCCACAACCCTTAGAACATTCCTTTTCTTTCTTGACTCCTTTTCATTAAGTCACTTCTATACAAACAGACACCCATACTGGGCTTTCATCTGCCATGTGCAGTTCTGGTAACCCTGCTAAGCTGTGGTAAAGTGTTTTACAGTTTACCTCTGTTAGTAAAATCAATTTCCTTTCTTGGAACAGAAACTTTTTCTATATTCATATTCCATAGCCTGTCCTAATCTTAAGTCTATCTGTATCAATCCTCCAGCATGACTTCACTATGACTGGTTTCTACATGAAGTTGAACAATTTATTTTCAGTTGGTTCCCTGTCTTTTAACTTGTCTGGTATGCTGTATCTATCCACTAGCTATGCAGTTTATTTTCGTTTTTACTGATATGCTCCATAAATAGGACAGCTTTATTGAGGCATTCACTGTCCAGATAACACCAGGAATGTGCTGAAAATTAAAGCTGATTGCCAATACCTATTTCTACCTTCTATATCTTAGTTATTAGAATATAATTATTTTCATTTTAAAGTGGACATCTGCTTACCTGTGACAGCAGAGAGAAATTCAAGACTGTTTGTCATTCATTACCTGTACAAACATATTCCTGGATCATCTTTTTAACACCAAAGAGAAAGAAACAGAAATATTAAGTCAATGTTAACAATGATGTAATGAATGTGATAAATAATTATGTCTTAATAAGGCCACAAATTATGCAAAAAGGATAACATCTGTCAGGAATGACAGATWCTATAAGTAAATATTTATAGCTGGAAACCTTCCATTTGAGAGTCTTCAAGTCAATCTGCTATGACTGTGTAAATATTTTGTTAAATCCTTCTCATTGACTGTTTATGTACCAGGATTATTTGGCTGGTTTATTTTGCATACTAATTGCTGTTTTAGGCTATTATTGCTCTAGAAAAATCACTGTTAATATATTTTTTTTCACCTAGTTCACTATGAATTCTGTGTCACCTTTAATTTATCAGATTAAAATATATTCATTTGAAAGACATGAAGAACATTTAAGTAGCATTTAGAATACACTTTTAAGAGGAAAAGATGCAGAAGTGGATTGACTTTCAAAAGGTAGATGCTATTCAAAAGCTTAGTGTATTTAAGACTTAAAATTTTGTAGACATCRCAATACTTATGGGTTTTTTAAATCTTCAGGACAATCTAAACACTGAAATAGGAAAACACTGAGACAGGAGAATACTGAAAACACTGAAATCTAAACACTGAATTTGCAAGAAAATCCAACTCACAAGGTAACCCATTGCAGTATAGAACCGACATTACAAAAACAATATTTCCTGGTACATGATAGCTTATAGAAATGAAAGACCTAATTTTTTTATCTTATCTGACTTGCATGGGTGGGCAAATTATGTATTGGAAGGCTGAAGGAAGGCTGAAGGAAGAGCAAAAGAGAAATATTATGTTTGGCATCTTTAAATTTTTAATCTGACCTTAATCTCAAGGATACCAAGAATGACAAAATGTGTTTTATTACTTTTGTGAACCCTGGTTTCTTTGTGGGTAAAAATCAAGTTTAGGAGATGCACACTGGTAATTAAGCACTTACATGAAAAATAGGAATAACAAGTTAGGAGAGAGAGCATTTGGTTATTATTGTCATCTGCTTTTGGGTACAAGTTGCTATCAGCAACCCTTTTGGGATAATAAATTAATTTYTACATACATTTTCAATTTAAACTGATACACTTTTCCTTGCATTCAAATACAAAAATAGCATTTGTAGTCTTGTGGATTGATGCCTTCACACTTAAACAGATGGAAAAAGAAAGCAAAGGACAAACTGCAAACAAGTCTCTCTTTAGAAAGACTAGTATCACTCTTATGCAGTCTAGACTGTATGAAGAGCAAGGACCTGACGGGGCAAGGCACTAAACTGTGAGATGAAGAAAATTGCAATATTTTCTTATATCTTGTCTTATTCTTCCTTTTTTCACCACAGCTAATTGTAAGCAAAGTGCAAACCTGCTAAAAGTTGGAAACTCAAGGTGGTAAAAATTTTTTGACATATGTTACTTGTTAAGATTGGAAGCAGAAGCAAGTTTGACTGAGAGAAAACTTCAAAAAGAAACACTGCCCAAATTTTAATACCATTCCTTTGTGAAACAAATTTTCAAATTAATATATCAAATATGATATGTTTATATATCAAATATGAATTCAACTTATCTCTTCTTCTAGTTTCACTTTGAGCCATCGTTAGCTGTTGCAATCACAGTTTCGTTCTTAAACATCTCATTGTTATGCTTTAAAACATTATCTTGATCCTTGTCTAAAGGAATGTGTTGATTTATTATGACTGAAGTAGTAGTCATTAGAAGGACCATGATTTAAAAATAAAAAGAAGAAAAATCCATTACATTCTAGGCCGTTAAAAAAACACCAGCAACAAAACCAATTTCTAATTTGCCCATAAAGCATTGCTAAATTTTTMAATTTTTTTCTTAAGTCAATATTTTCATATTGGTGTTGAATTCTTACATGTAGTGTCACCTAAGAATGTGAACAGTCACACTACTMTAGAACTTGTTCTTTAGAGTGTGATCCCTCCTTCTGCTCAAGTTAATTTCTGAGTCTCTTGCAAGGTGGCTCATTTAATGGCTTGCATTAATTATTTTAGGTGCGGCTCCAAAATGATAAACTTATCTGAAAGGTGGATTTCCTTAAGCTGGGTTTGGTATTGGGGAATCAACYCTAGCAAAGATTTGGGCTTCTCTGCCTTCTTCTGAAGCACCTGATCTTGTGAATGGAATGGGACATGTCTGGGACCATGAAATTGAGCTTTGGGAAAGGGCTCCTCTTCTGTGGCAATGAAGGAAAGAAAAGAAAGGAGGGAGGGGAACTGGAGGAGGCATAATGGCTGATGCTAGAAAAGTGCTTCATGTTAAAAAARGGTTCTTTTTCGGCTCTAAAACAAAAAATTCAAAAATGTCCCCTGTCTTGCAGCAATAAATAATAATAATAAAACTGTTGAAGACAAACCTAAATAAATGTTACATTCTGGATGAGAGAGGCCACACCCACTATTACTATRTATAAACAATAACATAATTACATTATGAACAATGTATTGGTACAGAAGAAATGGCTGCCTTCAGATCAGGTTAGGAGAACTACAGAAAGATTCTCTGTGTAGGAAAAAAGMATCACTTTTACAACTTAAAGTACAATCAGAAACCAACTCCATTGAGATGTGAATGAGAACAAAACTGGTCCATACCATAGAATGTCATGAGCAGCAAGGGATTGAAATACTTTGTTATGATTTAAGGACAACATCTATAGACTGCAAAACTATGAACTTGGTGACTTAGGCCTCAGTGCATCAAGTGCACCCTCAGTAAACTTGCAGATGATATCAAGTCGGGTGGGAGTGTTGATCTGCTCAAGGGTAGCACAGGTCTGCAGAGAGASCTGGACAGACTTGATCAACATAGTAAGGACAACGGCACGAAGTTCAATACGGGAAGGCCCCAGGCTCCTGTGTTTGGGTCACAGAATTACAGAATACTTACTTAAAGTGACCTCTGGATGTCATTTAGTACAACTGCCCTGCCAAGGAAGGGTCACCTAGAGCAGGTGACACAGGAACACGTCCAGGTGGGTTGCAGCAATCCAGGGTAGTCAGGCTTGGAGAGCAGTGGCTAGAAAACTCCTCAGCAAAGAGAGGCCTGGGGGTGCTGGTTGGCAGCTGGCTGAACAGAGCCATCATATACCCAGGTGGCCAACAAGGCCAATGACATTCTGGTCTCTATCAAGAATAGCGTGGTCAACAAGTCCAGGGTAATGGTTTTCCCCCTGTATCATCACTGGCGGGACCATACCTTYAGTACTGCATTCAGTTTTGGGCACTTCGCTTCAAAAAGGACATTGTGGTGCTGGAGCGTGTCCAGACAGGGGCAACGAGTTTATGAAGAGTTTAGAAAACATGTCTTATGGGAATGACTGAGGGTTTGTTTGGTGTTGAGAAGAGGAGGCTCAGGGGGACCTCATTGCTCTCTACAACAGAAAGGATGTTATAGTGAGATGGGGGCCAATCTCTTCTGCTGTGTCTGCAGTGAGTGGTCCAGGAAATGACCATAAGCTGAGACAGGGGAGATTCAGATTAGATACTAAAAATATTTTTTTACTGTTAGGATGATCAGGCACTGGAATAGGTTTCTCATTCMCCACCAGAGAGGTGATGGAGTCACCATCCCTGGAGATGTTCAAGARGTGTCTGGATCTGGCACTGAGTGATGTGGTTTAGTGGCTTAGGGGTTGCAGTGGTAGTGCTGGGTGAATGGTTGGACTAAAGGATCTTGAAGATCTCTTTCAAMCTYGATGATTCTAGGATTCGATGATTCTGAGCCTGAGTGTGTCTAGTAACTGAAAATATCAGTACTGRTTTATTCATGTGTGCAGGTGTGCATAAGAAAGCTCATTACTGAGTTATTTTAAACCAAATCAAACCTGGCACAGCTAAGAACTCAGGTATTTTGGTTCTCAGGCAGAGAAGTTTGCCTTAAGTTCTCTGACCCTTGTGCCTGTTTTACATAGTTTGATGAGATGACCTGCTCATTTTTGTCTCATACAGYGTAATGTGTCCTTCAAACAGAGCTAACTCTTCTCATGAAATATGTCTGCAGTCACAGATAGTATTTTGCTATGTTGTACTGCTTCATAACTGGGAGATGGCTGTGCACCATCCCTTGGAGTAAGATTACATCATATTGTTGATCTAGTGCAACTGTGCCAAAAGTAGCCCAGTTTCGAAGCTCCCGAGTGAGCTAGCTTTGACAAAGTACAGATGTTAACACTAAACTTGTMTTATTTGAATACCCATAGGAAAGAGGCTGACATTTTAATGGGGGATCATGGGTAATTACCAAAGAAATCACCTTTGTGTATTCAACGATTTCTGAAATCAAGACCATTCAATTGGTGTTCACCATGTCTCTTTTGACACCATTTTGTATCAGCTAATTCCAAGTGTGACTGGCCCTGATGTCACCAGCTATACTTTGAGAGTATGAAATATCATCATCATCATCATCTGAAATTATGGCTATAAATTGGTCTGAGAAGAAACTGCTATACTGGGAAAGTTGGAGAGCTACAATATAGGCAAGACATTTTACATTTGAAGTGAATATGACTCAAGTTTTCAATCAGAGAAATATAATATGTCACGATATAGAGAGACAAATTGAACAACTTTCTACTCCTACCAAAAATTTATAATTAGCACCTCAGTGCAATAGGCTTATTTAAAACCAGACACAAGACATTGCTTGGAAGACATAATGAGCTACAGAATAGTTTATGGTGAATCCTTGTTGTTACATGGAGTCAAGTRCTTTATTAGGAGAGAAAATTTCATCACTTTGCCATTTTGTATGCCTATTTGCCATTTTCTATATCCATTTCTCGATCTTGAAGATCATTCTTGTCTTTTCTCCTCAGAATGCAGGTAATACTGGAAATGGTTCAGAGCAGGGTGCCAAGGATGATCAAAGGTCTAGAATATGTTCCATATCAACACCTCTTCTCTATGTAAGTGTTGTGTGTTCATTTGCTTGTTTGCTTCTAAATCTTAAAGAATGGAAATCTTAAGAATCTAAATCTTAAGAATGGAAAGAGGAAGAAGATGGAGACCTGCAAAATCATGAGCAGCATAGGGAAAACAATTAGGAAATACTTTCCGCTATCCTCCAGTACAGGTAATGACAGCATCAATTAAAGCTAGGAAGTGAGGGGTTCAAAACAGTCAGATGGAAGAACTTCCTCTGGCACATTGTAATTAAGCTGAGGAGTTTTTTTCTGCAAGATGCTATGAGTTTACTAGTCAATTAGATAAATTGATGAATCAAGACTGCACTGTACAACATAATAATTTTATACAAGTAACATCAAAGATGTAATTTCTTGCACATGGAATCTCCAAATATTTTCTCTTTTCAGCTTGGTAAATCCTGAAGATGCATTACTTCAGGTGTACACTCTTTGTCATCTTCATGTTTTTATATCTGTCCACAAAATAGTGGGCTAGGCAAACTTCTTGGTTTCATGTAGTATGTGTGTCCTTATACCCTTACTTCTTCCCTTCTCTACTGGCTATAAAAGTCTCCTGACTGCCTTCAAGAAGAAGAATAGTTAGAAAAAGGAAATAGAAGTGAGCTTTCTTTTATACTGTGTCATTCATAATGCTGTTCTTTCTTTTCARCTGATATTTGGAAATCCAGGTGTGTCTTCATTTCCAAGACTTATGGTGAATGGATAACATCACTCTTAAGAATTTAAAAGATTTTTTTTTTAAATTGTATTGTGGTGAAATCCAATTATCTCACTGTTATAGGTTATATACCTTTCTTGCATTAAAGGCTTTTGGAAAAGAGTTTATTTTTACACTGGACAATTTTCATATGGTTGATTTACTGTGCTCAATAGTGTGTGTAATTCMCATTTCTTCTGAAAGTTTCAGCTTTTATCTTGTGCCTTCAGTGTGTTTATGGCATTTTCACTTTATATGTAGATATAGATACTGCACATCAGGATTTAGAGGTCTGTTTTATAAGACTTTCTTACAGAGCAAAAAACATCTTTTGTGTAAAAATCCACAGAAATAAATATTTCATATTTATATATTCTTGCAATGCATTGATTTAAAACATTAAACAAAATATCTGAAGGCTGTTTTACCTTTACAAATTTCTAGATAATTAAGTTTTCTATSAATTTTAAAAGAAAACAGGGACATYACTGGCATGTGTTATAGTATCATAAAAAATTCAGGTTCATTTGTGTCATTACACATAGAATTGTAAAATTTTTTATGTTGGAAAATATCATTAGGATCGTCATAGAATCATAGAATCAAGGAAACGTTAAGGTTGGAAAAGAGAATCATTTCAGGTTGGAAAAGACCTTAAAGATCATCAAGTCCAGCCATTACCCACCATTGGCCATGTCCACCGATAAAACACATCTCTAAGCACACACYTACAAGMCTTTTAAATATCTCCAGGGATGGTGACTCCACCACTTCCCTGAGCAGCCTGTCCCAGTGCTTAAYGACCCTTTTGGTGAAAACTGTTTTTCCAATATCCAATCTAAAACCCCCTTGGCACAACTTGAGGCCATTTCATCTTGTCCTACCTATTGTTACCCAGAAGAGACCACTCCCCACCGGGATACAACCTCTTGTTGGGTAGATGTGAAAAGAAATAAGGACACCCCTGAGYCTCCTTTTCTCAAGGCTAAACAAACCCAGTTCCCTCAGCTGCTCCTCAAAGGACTTGTTCTTTAATTCCTCCACCAGCTTTATTACCCATACACATAAAAACACTTTCATAGAACTAAAAGAAAAAATTGCTAAGAAGCGTTTATCCCAGGGGATGCCAGTTGGTTTCAATGGAAGTCCCAATGAGGCATTCACACTATCATGGTAGATTTGGAATTCTTACAGAGCAGAGGTATTCATAAACCATACATGAGCACAACTATTAAAATATACATAGATGTGAACATTTTCAAAGCTAAATCTTTTCCTCTGCTTATAAATTATTTGCAGACAGACATTCTTTCCCTTTGCAAGTTTCAATGGAATTTTACAGCAAGTTTTAAATACTGGTTCATTTTTCACTATGAAAATTTTCACTACAGAATATTTGCTATTTCCTGTTTTAAATTGCTATTAATAATGTGCTATTTCACTGATTACAGAAATTTAATAAAAATGTGCTCTTTAAAAGAATTCTCATACTCATAATTTCAATATACTGTGTAGATAATAAGACTTCCTAAAAATGTCTAAAACCAGAAAAATGTCATGAATTTGGAAGTAATCATTTCGTTTTTCCCCACTAACTCTCCTGGAAAGAAAAAGTGACTTAGCCAAGCATTTATAAACTGAGATACTAAAAAACCTAATGGATATCAGTAAAACATATTGATATTTTTATATTTCACTGAACTATTTGCAAATGTATTGTATTCTTTTTTGCTTTGTCTTGATATCTAACCTACTTTCTCTGATCTTGCAACATGGTTACTGCAAAACACATTTTACCATCGTTTTTGGTCAATAAAGTAAATATTTTGCTAAGGCATTGTTGTTTTCCTCATACATCTGATTCTTGCCTTAGGAAAATAAAAAAAACGAAGCCAGTCCTGCAATACCACCTTGCTGGGGGAAAAAAAACCCTATTTTGCTTGTGTGTTTCCACATTCACGTGTTYGATTGTTCTTTCTAACCATCACTTTTCAGGTAATCCTTCTCGTTTTTCTTTAGCTCCAACTGCTAATGAAAAACTAGAAAAAATYAGGAAAAAAAGTGTCACGTTACGCAATTCAATGCTGCGATCCACAAAAATTGTAACGCAAACAATTACTAAAAAAAAAGGATTTTTCAAAGTAACGCCCTGTATGAGCAGTTCTTTCTGCAAGTTTAACAGAAACTAAATGCTCCACAGAAAGTTGCTCATATAATTCACAGATTAACCAAGAAGTGATTTCAGAGCAACAATAATAAAGTAACATTGATGTTTCACAAAAATGTCATCTTTCCTGCTCAGGGATAMAATATTTCAATATAAATAAATTCACAGGGTCAGTAAATGTAAGAACAATGAATGACATAACTGGGAAAGTAGAGTTCTCTTCTTGGATATAGCTGATAGCAGATAGTGGGGAGCAGCTAGAATTGAAAATCATTCAGAATCAAAGTACAAATTCTTATTTGCAAAATCATTTATTTAAATAAAGGAAGAAAAATGTCTCCAGCATCCTGCAAAGAGCAGGAAAGCTGTTATAGTCTGGGCTTAACTTTTCRCCCTTGTTACATTGATGTATTTGCACACCTACTCAGCTATGAGACCTGTAATTCTTGCTGTTAATAGCACAGTTAAAAGAATGGTACAGTAACAGTGTTTCTCTGGTGGAGAAAACAAAGCTTTTTCCTTTACTGTTTAAAGTTTTAAAAACATTAATCACTCCTATTTGCATTAGCAACTGTGGGACAACACATGCCCCAACTGTTACATTTTCTTGAAAAAACTTTTTTACTTTGTAGGAGAGTGSCCATTTTACTTTATATTTGCAGTGCCATGGAAATTGCACACACAGATCTGGAGGTTTGTAGGCTAATTATTTGTGCTCTAAGAAGAGAAAACCCGTAGACATGACTCATCAATCCTTTATTACAGCACATGCAGACAGACAGCCACCATATTGTTGCATAAGCCTTTGCTTTAAACAAAACTATGCAAAATTCAAAATAAAACCAAGAATGACAGCAAAACAGATAAGAGGATAAGACTTCAAAAATAACAGAAATGGAAACAGAGATCTACAATACCATTTTTATGAGGTTTTTGTTTTAAAGAGAACCATGTAAAAAATTCTGACAAAATCTCTCTTATTCCACATCCTGGTGGATACAAATCACCTGAAATGTACAGCATAAAGAAGCAGTAGGAGATAAGCTCATGCAGATACTAGCTGTCCAAAAATAGCCACTAACCTGGTGCATAAAAGAAGTAGAAAGATGATTGTAGTAGATGAGGGCTCAGAACAACCTTTTATTCCAGCTTTRGATGGCTAGAAACATCCTCCTTAGTCCTGCATGACAATGAACTCTCAAGGAGGGCCTCTCACATACTGAGTCACTTTTTGTCGATTTATGTGAGGTGAGAAATTGGAACCCAAGACAAGTCACATAATGTCTTTCAGATCTCCTCCACTCACTGTAAATGTCTCTTTGAGGAGGACAATTAACTCATTTTCTTGGGTGTTGAATCCTCACAACCCTAAACAAAAATCACTCGAAGCTTAAGTAGCCTAAGGAAGGGAAGTGGAATTCTTTTCCTTCATAACTTCATAATTTGGAGTAGCTTAACCCAGATGGACAATGCACAGCTGATTTACCTACTGGTATGGAGGTTTAGTTTATTGTTTTGGTTTTGGCTTTGTTGATGAATCATGTATGGCAGCTTACTCATTTTTCATCTTATTCACATAAAATATAATTGCTCCAGATGTAGGAAAATCACCTGTATGTGTACCTCTCTACAAATTTTATGTTTTATCACAGACATACAAACATACAGCCTGTGCTTTTTATGTGTATCATTGAGTACTTTAAGGACAATCTAAGCTGACAGATGCAGCAGAACACAGACCTATACCTCCAATTTCCTTCTCCAATTGTACAAAATGCTCTTTGATGCAAAGAAGCAAAATGATTGTTRGCAGAATATATTTCATGCTGTGGTTAGCAGTATGATAAGAATTACATAGAATCATATGAAATATAAAAGCTTGGGTTGGAAAGGACCTTAAATATCATCTAGTCCCAACCCCCATGCCATGGGCAAGAATACCACCCGCTAGAAGTTGTTGCTCAGGGTTTCATCCAACCTGGCCTCGAGCACTTCCAGGAACTGGCCATTCACAGCTTCTCTGGGTAACCTCTAGTATCTCCCTACCCAGTGAGTAAATAATTTCTTCTTAACATSCAACCAAAATCAGACAGGTTTTAAAAATTTTGAACTATCCCTATGAGTGGGCAAAATTTTATGCCTTCAGTTTTCCTGAATTTGAATACTGTTGTCTTGTTCTTTCTCTATTTGAGTTACAAAAAGCCTTAAAAACTAAGCTTTCTTCACATCTGTGAACATAGGACATCTTTGGATGTTCTAAGAGATATAACAAAGTGTTATACCCTACTTTATGCAAAGTGAAAACTGGGTATTCAGTATTTCAGAAACCACAGACTCTTCCCTTCATCTCAGTCCAGGAGCTTCAGCAAGATATTTTCTTGTATCAAGACTGTTAGCTTATACTTATGCCTTTTCCCTGGTCTTAAAATTTAAGAGCCAGATGCAGTTAAGGGACAAAGGGTTTTTACCTTGGTATTTAATAAGGATCCTTGTGGTGCCACACTTCACCAAGGTGGGATGGGCTGGCATGCACACRCACGATAGATCGCATATGCAATTTTATAGACCTTATAAATTAGCATATCTAACAAAGATGCCCCAATGAGAGGCTTGAATGCTTAGCATTGGTATCCTCCTATCCTGAGGAATTCCCCCCTGTATGGGCCAAACCTTACTTTACATGAGATGTTCTAGAGGGAACCATGGTTTTTTGAGATAGYGTATGGCTTTTCGGCCTCCAACTGCAAGGCCTCCAGGGTGTTTGGTCTCTTGGTTTAACAGAATACTAGGACTATGCTAASTTATCAGACTTAGGGAATCACAAGTGTGCATGCTAAGAGCATTGAGGATACATAAAAGGTGTATAAAATGTCTATAAAAGAAAAGGAACAAATCATCTTGGCATCAAAACAATGTCTTGAAAAAAGACATTCTAATTAAAAGATGAGTGCAGTTTTGATGGGAATGTCAGCATATGGTTTAAATTCTGCTGTGGCATCAGATCACATGATGGAGGCCTAGATTATTGGATATAATAACATCTGAGTCTTCTCAATAAAACAACACTCCTGTTTTATCTGTGCTAACTTGATTATACCAGAGCAGGCATACCAACTTCTACTATAACACCATCGTTTTCTTTGCATTTGTATTTCACAMAGGTATAGAGTAAAGTTATATTCACCTAGTTCTTAAGCTGTTGTTACAAAAACTTTCATTTCATATCTGTAAATTTATAAGGTAAGTTTCTATATCTACTTACTCTTTGCAAACCGAGGCACATATTTACAAATCYATCATAGGTCCATCAAAAATATTTAAACATTTGCTGTTATTCGTAGTATTAATGACATGAATAACAATTTATCACTGCTCTAATCTATATAGATTTATCAGATGACAAGTCATGCTGTCTGGCATATTAAAGCAATTTGTGCTGTTTGTCCTTTGCCAAAAGTGCCAGACGTGTTAGGTTCAACCTGATGTTAAATATTTTGTGTAAGATTGACAGCTCTGCCCCTCAGTGTTCTTAGGAAGWTTGTATTCTTTCATTTTTGGCAGAGTTGGAAACTCTAGACTACAAATAAGAAATGGGAACACACCTCATTTATTCTCTCTCCAGACTCTTCTATCTGGGTGAGCTCCCCAGATGTTCTGGCTTGTATGCAAGTGCACAATTGTGGTAGGGTCCTATAGAAACATACGCTTAATAACTAAAAGCAACTGAAAAAGATAGAGATGGAAAGAGTTTCTTTAAATTGTTGAGAATGTGACATCACATTTTGTGACATCAAAAAAACACCAGTATAACTGCCCAGCCAAGCTGATAATGTTGCAGCTTGCAGAACAAGACTTTAGATTGGTTCCTAAATTCTGAGAACAAGATAGTTTTTTATTTCTGTAGTTTTCTGGACTGCTCTGCACAACTACAGTGAAAACCTAATTTATCATTATGTCACTACAAAGTTATGCCTGTTTAACTTCAGTAGTTTCATTGAGTTACTCTGATAAATCAGGACTCTGAAGAGTGTAAGCTACTGCAAAGGTCCATCTCTTGGACCAAATCACACCTTCTGGAAAACAAGAACAGCTGTGGACTACAGTGAATTARCTTCAAATGTTTTGGCACTGTACTGGATTGACTTCTGTTAAGATGTATAGTGAAGCAAATCAAGACCTTACAAGGATGGCTTTCCTCACTACTGCATTATTGTGTAATTGAAAAAGCATAACAGAACCCCTGAAGAAATGTAGAAATGAAGAGATTTGAGGATCCTGTTCTAAGACAATCACTAGCACTGAAACAGTTTGAGAGAAAAGTACAAATAAACAAAGAATCTTTACTGTCCCAGATGATCTTTAAAGTTCTTTCAGGCTGGACTGTCCTGTGATCCTGTAATCAGAATAAAATCACTATGCACCAGCATTTTGTTTCTTGGAAGTATTTAAYATGATAGAGAATAAATTAAAAGAAATTAGAAATGTCACAAATGTGAAAAGCTATATTGTTATAGACAGTAATATGAGAAACACACACGTGCTAATATTATGTTAGGGCATGAAATAAGACATAGGAACCTGCAAAGCAAATTCAAGCTATTATGAGAAATGTCTGTTTACAAAGTTATCACTTGAATTAGTCACAAAGAGAAATATCTTCATTTTCCTTTGAAAAATTCTGGTGGCAAGAAAGTCAAACATAATCACCAAAAAGAGCAAAAGTCTTTCAGAGCACTGAATTCCAGTGAAACTTCAAACTCTAATAAGTGATGTATATGAAGCAAAAGTCATTGTTTCCTGGTGTCCTCATGTGATACCAATCTTTCAGTGAGGCATAGAACAGTTTTTTACAGGCAAAAGCTTCATGAAGAAATAGTTATTAAACTTCTATATTAATCTGGGATTTTTATAATACGCACAAGTAAACCAAATCTTGCATTAGTTAATGGTCACAAACTATAAACCAACATAACATCTTATTATGTATTAATAGGATTTCTGCAATAGCCATTCTGTCTTCCGTATTATGAGGCAAAACAGGCCTATCTTATTAAAATTTCCATTTAATTAGAAGCACTACTTGTATCTTAAAGTAAAATCTACAAAAAAGTTGAAATTACCTTAGAAAAAGAATTGCAATAATAACTGTGGGTTTTTCATCTTTTTCTCAGCATTTTCACTTCAGTTCCCTCTGATATCTCTCACCATGTAGTGAAGGAGGATTGCAGGAAAAAACCCACTTCTGCAGGAGGATCCTATAAAAAGTCTGGGGCAAAGAATTAAGGTTATGTTAAATATTACAATTTGTAGACCTCAGATCTGTAACAGAAGCACCATGAGAAACCAGGAGCACATACATAGTTCACCTAGGACATCAAACACACAGAGAAAACCTAAACTGGTCTTTTTGGCTAACAACAGAATTACAAATTCAACATAAACACAAGCCCTGCAAGCAATAACTTTATAGCAAAAGTTAATGAAATCAGAAATATTTCAGTCAGGACCTATTGTAATAATCTCCAATCTTTCTTCAAGTTTATTTAGCTTTGTCCTAATCTGTACCCTGTATTTTGTGAGAAAGAAGGGTAAGAAAAAAACAAATCAACTCAGAATTTTTCATAGTTAAAGCAGTACCTTCCCAATGGTGCCATCACAAATGCAGCCTTTGTGAAACCAAAGGTCAGGCTGACGGTGGGAGAAGAATCACAYGGCTGGAGATTCATGACAAGAGTGTCTTCAGGGCTGGAAAACAGAAGGCTACAACATTTCTTACTTTATCCCTCTATTTACYGTTCAGTCTTCAGACAAAAATATCCTTGGGCTTTGCCTTGCTTTCCAGGGATTTACTATGATCTTTCATGGACCACAGGAGGATTCTTAGTCCATCATTCTGCAGGATCAGAAAATGCCAAGGTTGGTCAAGTTCCTTAACTCATCCTTCCAGAGTACAAATTCTGTGTGTACAAAGGAATACTTTGCTTTATAATTTTTAAAAGTCTGTGAMAACAAGAGATGTCCAAATAACTTCTAATTATTCTTACATGAAGTTTTTAGATGGAATTTCAGAAGATGCTTTTTAGGATTTTTTTGTTGGTATTGCTAGATTAAAAGGTATAATRTCTCTGATTTAGTAAACTAATATCCTGTGCCCTTTCTTATCATATTACACTTAGTATTAAAAATCAAGAGACAATTTAAGTAAAAAGCAAACAATAAGCGTCCCTGACTTCAGGCATGGAAATAAAAAGCAGTTTAAGAGACTTTTCCAGGCAATGTTTTACTTAAATACCCAGCAATATCCAACAATGTTTATGAGTAAGAAAATCAATACTTGAAATCAGGATTAGCCCCCAAGAATAATGTTATCTGTTTGTTGAATGTATATAACTTAAACTTACAAAATAGCATCAAGAAAATCAATTTTTTCTGGTGCTCAGAAGTTTCTGAGACCATTCTGGAAGGATGATCACACAATCATAGTTTTCACAGAATTATTTATTTCCTGTCATCTGTATGGAATATTTTGGTTGCAATAGTTTCTCTAATTACTTAGAACTGAAGAAAAAAAAAAACAAGTTTGCATGTTCCCCTGTTGCTTTGTCATGCAGCCTTCAGCTGAATAGTGGAGTTAACTGGAGTGGAGTTAACTGCAAGAGCCACTTTGAATCATATAGAACRAATAAACTTGCAGCAGTAAATGTCAGTGATAGATTTATTAACAACTTCCTTCTACCTACAGTAATTAGGAAAACTCCCCAGCTTCTGAGCTGCATTGTTGGAAACTCTCAGATATTTTTACAAAGCCTTCATTACTCTACATAGTGCCCAATGCAATGGAGTTCTCCATCTGTGTTTGGCTAACTTCTTCATAGAGGCTCATGCAATTAGGAATTATAKAATTTCCATGCAGAATGACTGAAAAGACCCTACAGAGAAATAAAGCTTTGAAGAAGTAAAAGAAATATTTTCAGAAGTTTTTGCTTTCTTTCCTGAGATTTCTTCACACAGGGCATCTGCATTGACATTTAAATGAGGATCAAAAGGGAAGAGGCAAGTAGTTATTATTTGACTGACCATCACTCTCAAAATTGTTGCATATAATATGAAATATTTTGGCACTTTATATGAGCAATTTTCCTTATGAGAAAGCTGTCTYGTTAAGAGCCAGAACTTTACTATGTTTGGAATTCAAATGGTGGAAATGCAAACCAAGTTACAAAAAATWCCCCAATAAAAAYACAAACAAAACAAACAAGCAATAAAAACAACAAAAAAACTCCACAAAAAAGCCAACACAAAGACTGTGTAAGTTCTATTAAAATAGAAGTTTTAGCAGTACCTTCCTGSTCTCATCATCAATCTCCACTTTAACATTGTTTTGTGACTGGAAGAGCAAAAATTAGAAGGAAAGAATAAGGSAACCATTGCACCAGGTGTGACCATCATAGTTTTTAAATTTATGTTTCCAATCTTTTTATATCAAAATAAAAGTTTTGTTATTGTCACTACTAATATTTATTCTGCAATTTCCTTCTTTTTGTGCAGGCTTAGACCCCATATAATTGTGTTTATTTTCTTCTCATTTCTTCTGGTTTGCCCCAGTTGATCTTCATATTTCYGAAAAGTAACTGCAGTTCTACTGGAATTGTGAGGTGATGCAACTCATAGCTTTGTGCTCAAAAAACATGGAAAAAKATTAAGAAGGCCGCCTTAAATAACATGGAGAAAACATGGCCTGTAGGCATTAAGGATGTGAGAGAGGAGGAAAAAAAATCATATCTTCATCTTTTTTTAACATGAAAACTTGATTTTTTTACAGACCATCCATAAATAAAGCCTTGCTTTTCCAAGCAAAAGTTGGATGCAGGAGTATTTGTAGWCTTAAAAACTCAATATTTCTCAAACTGTGAGGCTTTTTACAAAAGACCGAATGATGAGAAGTTATCTGGTTGTTATCTATTGAAGGGGTAAACAACATCTCTGATTACTCCTTAGAATGTAATGCACCTTGACTATATAGTTCATGGTAGGTGGAACTGTGCAGGCTCTTGGGGTTTGTTGAGGATTATTTAATGCTTTTATCAGAAACAGAATAACACTTAGTCTTTCATCTTAATTATATTCTTGASAAGACAAAGTACACGATAGTCAGCTGTTGAAAAGTACGTTTCTTTTAATTTTTAAAGATGCTACAATTTTCCTTATCTCTGTAACCAAAAAGTTGCACTGATATCATGCATTCAAGGTGTTAAATGTGTATTTGTTTCTGTCATGACACTACAACAGTAGGCACCAGKTCAAGCTGCCAGTCTCCAGAGGTGTTGCATCTATGGTAAATAACTGTAATATATGACCACTACAGAAAAATTAGCTTCACATGCCATTTTAAAAATTTGTATCATGCCATGGAGTAGGAAATTGTCTTCAGCAAGGTCTGTCATAAGTAAACCTTGATGTCTTCATGTGAAAAATGGAAAGAGTAACATTAGAAAATTTTCACATCAAGACTTTTTTCTTTCTGTATATTGTTTTAGAAACTGACATGACTTCAGTGTTTTTCAGTATMTTTACATAAATACATGTGCAAATTCCAGCAATTTAGTTTTATCAACGGGGAAAATTCAAATCCCATTAAGTTATATAACTGAAAACCCAGATTGCTTAAAAGTGTTAAATTGTAACATAATTTTAAAACACTTTGCAAAAAAGGTCTTTTATTGGATTTGATGCTGAATATTTTAGTTTCTTCTTTTCCCTCTTTGTTTTGCATTTTAACTTCTCCACAGCAACTTAAGAAATACGACATTAATATTTCCACTAAGTCTGCAGGAATACCTTAAAAATTTTCCCTGTGTTCAGACACTACWGATGCATTTGACATAAGTTTATTTAAAGTACAGTCTGGACTGAGTCTTAGTGCTACGAAAAAATACTGCACTGCTATAATCAGAAACTGTGAGACCACAAGTGAAAATAATTATGGTGGGTGTCTATAAGTCACAACTAATTTCTTTTCTGCTTACCTACATAATTTAACCTTGATGTGACAAGGCCACCCTTCTCCAAGTAATGGCAGCAGAGGGGGAAGTGACAATTTTTATTACATTTTACGATTAAGACGTTTGCCAAATGGGAGTTCAGATGTAATCTTCCCTGTCATTTCATTTAGGTGACCCATTAACCAACAGAAGCTGGCGGCACTGTCGTTGTACAACTTGCGAATATATCCTACACAGTGATTGCAACTAACATGATGTAGTTTAGTGAAGGCTCTACTAACCACAGCTAGACAAGARCTTCATTATTATCACTCAGCCACATGTTATGAATATATGCCATTCAACCATGTTGATTTTCCTCAGYAGATTTGGCTTTGGAAACCTAAAGGCTATTTCAAGCATTTAAGACTGAGACAGGACAAGGCTGAAGCTGACCAGACCTTTGAACACAATCTCATCCAAATTCCAGTAATCTATAGCAATGAAAGGCTTTTAGACATATCCCTGATTTATCCTTTAGGAGACTCCTTCTTCTCCTCACATCTCAAATTTTCAAATAGCCAAGTAGGGACAAGGCAGAAGGTGCGTCTGTGAGTGTGCATTTGTGTGTGTTAAAACAGGAGTTCTTGAGTGGTCCTCCCAGTTTGATCTTTCCCATTTCCTCTCCCCTTAGAACAAACAGCCCTGGTCTATGATATGTGGAGGGAATGAAAAAAAAAGAAAAGAAGTGTTASCTGGTAATAGAGCATAAAACTGAAGACATGATCTCCAGAATCTATTTTAGTAAGCTGGCACAACACCAAATTTTTAGTGACTAAAACTGAAAGCCTTAACTTAGTCTTCATTAAAATCATTGGAATATAACAAACAATATAGAAATAASTCTTAAGGATAATATAAAAAAAATCATATACTCCATTTATTTCTTTTGATACTTTAAGCAGCTTGGTGTTCCGCCAAACCAAAAGACATAAATCTTGCTCTGCACTCCCCTGAAAATGCAAGTCATCTAAAGTCAATTCCCCTCAATGAATTTTTTTATTGTAATGTGTCCAAGATTATTTTTTTCCATTTTATTCTTATGGAATATTTCAAGAGGCTTACCTTCACTGTTCTGCTGATGCATCTAAAATAGTAATTTTGTGCAATTACTATTAGGRCTTCTGATCAGTCAATCTTCTTGCATTTCTTTCTAGATCAGAAACATATTTTCAGGGGAGAAAAAACCAAAAAGGCAACAGAATCTAAAAAGACACACACAAAGACAACATACTCCAAAACCAAAAAACTGCCACTGAAGAAGCTCCTGCTTCTTTTCCAAATGTGTTGATAACCTTAAATATCATGGGGGCATTCAGCTGTTTTGAGAAACTGAATTAATGTCAGTCCTTCCAACTACATTTAGTTAGGTAATTTTTGAACAATAGGTAAACAACAGAATATATACACACACACACATATATATAGTGTATTAGTACATGTATGTTACCCTTAATTATTACAAAAAGGCAGTTAACCACAGCATCAACAAGCTGGCTGTGGAAAGAAAGCTAAAACAGAGGGTTCAATAATTTTAAAGTACTGTTTAATTTGTTTATATTCCAAGAGTAGTAATAAAATTTAATAACCTCTCTGAAATCCTAGTGCAGTCTAAGCATTGCAGCACTCATTCTATAATTGTTATGAAGAGAAGTACTACAAGTGTGGWCAAGCTCGAGATACTTCTAAGTCTATGTCATATTTGATAGACTCCAACTCTGCCCTTTTTATGAGGAAGTTACAAAAATCACTATGGTAGTAGACTTCTCCATCATGGTATGGTAATCTCAGTTTCTCTTCAATCTGAAATTTTGCTATGTTAGTTATCCTTCCCTTGATTTTGTGTCTTACACTGGTAGCTGGTGTGCCTATTTAAATATATTCTGCACGAATTTAGTTAATAAAATACATATTATGTATTGCAGGATGTGTAATCCCTTTTGTTAGGCAACTACAGCAAATATGGAAGAAACTGGGGACAACAGAGCTTTAAAATGATTGCCCCAAAGACATTGACCTGTTCAACATGATAAATATTCAGGAAGAGGTAGGAAACATGACTGCTGCCTACCTTTGCCTTTATTTTAACTTGTGCTTACAACCTTACAGAGTTTGCAAACTACACACTGGAGCTGAAGCRTTGGAACATAATAAATAATTATTGCTTAACAAAAAGAAGTTACTGGGTCACAGGTGGTTATTTAACAAGGTTTCTATAGGGTGAAGTAGAAAGAGCTGTGGTATTAAGTGATCATTGAGAGGCATTGAGAGTCGGGTATCAATTCTGTTGGTACTTAAGGAAAGGAGACAAAGGTGAACAATTGCATGAGAAATTTCTTTCTTTTATTCTGCATCTAGTACAGAATTTCAAAGTTTAAGGGCTTTCCAAACATGATTGACTGCTAACTGCATTATTACAGTTCTGGTTTGTATATGCTTGACAGTTGACATCCAAGCTCTAAATTCATATTCTTCATTTTAATTCTCAATAATGGCAGAGAAAATAAGCAGTTTGTTGTTTTCACCCTCTCAAATTCCTCTGAACAACTTTTTTAAAAGTTTGCTAATAAACTGCAGCTGGCTATACTCAAAGATATTCTCTCTGCTCTCCTTCCTCTTTGATCACTGAAGTGTTTTCAGACACTGTAAATTATTTATGGCTTATCTATTACTTCCTTGGGCTTTCAAGGTTTTGTGCTCCAGTGATTTTCCTGTTACCTCAGCCTTACTTTAGTAGTTCTTGTCATATCCTTCCAGCAAGACCCCAAAATTTTATTTATGTTTACCTCTCTCTGCCCCACTTGTGCAGAGGTKTCTTTGCTGCCATGCCTTCAATGACTAAGGTCAGTTTCCAGTGTAGCCCTCAACCTTAATATATCCAGTTTTTCCCTACTAAATTTTCACTTGGATTCTGGCTTCTCTTAGATATTTTAACTGTAGGTTTTAATAAAATATTTTTGTATTTGCTATACATTTAGCTGTCTGCTTGCCCAACTGTGAAAAGGAATTTTTCAAATTATACATGTAGCCAAGTTAGTAATAGTTGTTCTTCTTCAACGTGCTCAGAATCCATCATTTTTTATTTATTCCAACTGATGATATTTTTGTATGTTATCTACATTTTCAGCACAGATTACTTCATTCAGGTTGTTTGTTGAACACTCATACCTCTTGTTATGAACCTCTGTGCATATCTATTTTATGAACTTCAGGTTATCTTCTAAGTATGCTAGAAACACTGTGCCACATGTGGTTGCATTTGTTCCTTTAGTGATTTCCTGAATTAATTATTTTTTGAAGAACATATGTGCGTATAACAGTCACATATATACATCATTGTAAGCAGAAAAAGTTCCATATTCATCCCCAAAATGGTTTCTCTTTTTTGTTTACCATATATTTCCGTCCTCTGATTAGGTACTGCTTTCCCTTCTAAGAAAAAAAAAGATATATATCAGCTGCAATTTTTAAAAAAATTACTGGAATAGATAGGTAAGATCAGGTTTAACATGGRATCTTTTCAGTGTAATAAATTTCACTTTTCCTGACAGCTGTCCTACTTATCTTTGTAGTCAGGTTGCATGTCATGCCTAATTCAAAACTGAAAAGAAAAAGAAAAAATATTTAAAAGACAATAAAACAAACAAACAAAAAACAACAAAAAAGAAGAAAAATAAACAAAGCAAAAAAAAAAAAGAAAAGAAAAGAAAAAAGAAAACAAACCCAAAACCCAACAAAATCCAACAAACCAAGAGCACAATTTAAAAGTACAAATATCTCCTCACATCACACTATATGTCTGAGGAAGACACTTTTTCTGTCACCGTAGTTCTAGCTCCTCTCTGTTGAATTAAACTGGATTACTGCCATTGATTCATCTAGAATAGATACTGAGTCACTTTAAGGCAATGGACAAGATAAAGGAGCTGTGCAGTCTGTCAAATGGATTCTCTTTAAAGAAGATAAACAGCTGTACACATTTTAGTTATAGCTATTATTAGAAGCTGATGTTGAGGTGATAATGTAATTAGTAGTACTGTAAAATATTAAAAGTAGTACTGTAAAATATTAAACTTAACATGCTGCATATGATATTTCTTCCCAGGAAATCCTTGATGCTCACTTGATGTTTCTGTCAGACAAGGTAACGTGCCTGAATATTTCATCTGACAGAAACAGCAACTCTGCATAAGCAGCTCTGGAAAACAACCAAACAATGAAAAGGGACAGCTAAATATTTTTAATGGTACTCATAAAGTAAATCCTGTAAGACTCTGTGTGAAGGCAGTCTGTACTCACTTGGGACAAAAATTACAGATATAGACAGACAGATAATATACTGAAAGGGTTCATACTTGTTCCCAAAATCTGCTAAGCTGCAAACTTAAAAAGCAAGAGCACAAACTTCTCCATGGGAAACAAAGGAGCTATTTAATGATGCTGCTGCTAAATAAAATGTACAAAATGCAAATGTCATTGTTTTTTCTTACTTACAATACTTACATTATTGATACCTTTTTCAGTGTCATGTTTATGCACTATGTTGTGTTAGTCTCTTCATCATGGGCAAAATAAAATGTGGTTTTAACTTTCCACTGGATAGACTATGTGCTGCCACAGTCAGTCAGTACAACTACAAAAGTCCAGCAGTATTCAGTATACTGGAAGACTTTGGTGTGCTGCAGAATCTTATTTACCTACAAGAAATAAAAGCCTTGCCTCAGTGCAGCAAACRTCACTTTTCAGTTTGGTGTTTATGCATACAGCAACTGGACAAMCACTTTCCAGCCAGCTTCCCACTGACACTGGATGTCAAGACTAAAGAATATGCTGATGGTCACAAACTGCATAACAGTAAAATAATGGGGAGATTACATATATTCCCTTAAACTGCACATCAACTTGTGAAGACCAACCTATTGAGCACCTACAAGCAGCCTGTCTGCAATGAAATTTTAGYTTTTGCAGGAAATTCAACATTTGCATTTAGCTGAGTTCTTTCTTCTAGAACTCAATGCCACTCACTAATATTACAAGAATGCATGATTACAGAAAGGAAAATATTTTTTATCTTACTGCCCCTGAGGAGAAAGCAGAGGAAATGGAATTCCCGAGTAGCTGGAACAGACCTAGTTGCAGTGTCTTGAAATTGTTCAAGCAAGGTTCTGATACGTATATAGAAGCAAAAGCACCCTTTAAGAAAGAGAATTTCAATATATAATAACATTCAGAAAGTTATGTGGAAGTAAAAATGCTGATATATTTGTTAAGAAGAAAGAGTTATGAAATAGTACCTTGTAAGATTAAAAATTATTACACCTCAACAGAAATATAAAGCTATTAGAGTCTACATATGTAAGAAGTATAATTTGATTATTTTCTTACTTATATTCAATTAATGACTCASTTAGACAACTAGAGAACTTTGACACAACACATTATAAGATATCAGACAGTGACCAGAACCAGAGAAGAGATTTCAGCACCAGATAAGGTAAGGAAAACCTATGGATCTATGTCAAGCTGGAAAAGAAAAAAATAAATTGGTCCATGCCTAGAAAGCAGGAAATTTGTGGCTATGTTCTGGAGACTGATCATCAGGAAATTGGAAGTTAACAACACAAGTGGAAGAAGGGGGAAATTGACTCCATAGAGCAAGCATCTGTTGAAGGAGTTTGAGACACCTCTGGTAGGCATTCTCCTCTTTTCTGCAGATATCATGCAGAACTTCATCAGAAAAGAATGTCCACAGTTAGCTAAATCCTTYCTCTACCAATACAATTTAATCAGAYATTTGGAATCCAGCTATGCTAAAGTGTTGCATGGAGATCAGAGCAGCACAAATGCAAACAGGCAGTTGAACACTTTATGTGGAAGAATTGCTACAGACTAGATAAAAATAAAAAAAATAGTTGCATTTTCTATATTCATTAACTTTTGTGTATTTTACAGAAAAATAAATATRTGTGACACASCTAGATAAATTTTATGCTGTAAACSCAAAGCTTTTCTGTTACTGAATGCCTTATCTCACTTGATAGTTTTGGTGCCCAGGCTAGAAAGATGCCAGGTTGTGTGGGCCTGACAGTGGGRTTCTGCTGCAATTAACCTTATGTTTCTGTGTCAGTACAGCAGAAAGTACTGACACACAAAGTTTAACAACAYCCAAAGTAAAGGACATCTATAGCTATAAAAAATGATATGCTTGGTCAGAGACTTAGCTTCCTACACATTCAGAAGGATGATAGACACCCATATKACCAGCTGACCTTTGGCATGGAAACAAAGGGACTGCATAACCCAGAGTTTGATTGTCTGTGCAAGTTTCTTTTTCTCAGGTCTTCTTTTGCAGTCTGTTTTTTCATGCCTTTCATATTGATATCTAAAGGCCATCAGCTTGTTTCACAATTTCAGGAAATGTTTATCAAATGAGATTTCTATCGTTTTAACACCAAAAGAACCCAATGTACTAAGTATGATTTTATTACAGAACTATTCCATTTTGGCAATTTCTGTATTGTCCCAAGGAACTACAGTGAGAGTCACATAAACATCTAAACAGAAGAATCTGCCAGTGCCCTTGCTTCCCATCCATGAYTGCAATTAACAGCAGCACTAAGTGAGGATGGGACACACTAATTCCTGTGCCCAAAAGGGTGCTCTTCACAGCACATCAACACACTGTCTTATGAACCATATGACTCATTGCTCTGTGACAACTGGTATTCTCAAACCCTGACAGATGTTGCTAACATAACTTGAGAACTGAAACTRCATTTTCTTATTGGAAATAGTGATAATTATGCAGATTTCTCATTCCTTCCCAGCTGACAAAGTCAGAAGATCTTTTTCTGTGTCTTCTTTATCAGTGGTTCTACTAAAGGAATCCTGAATTGGCTTTAATAGAAGGAAGTTAATAATCCAAGTAGGTTGTAATGATGATGTAGCTGAGTCTGATATGTGGTTGAAGTAGTGTAAGCATATGTTACTTTAGGCTAYTGCAGAGTAATTTTTAATCAGGTGAAGAATATCTTAAAGATYTGACTTACAGCTTTAGTACAACTCCAAACTCCCTGCTAGTGCATTTTTTTTATTGTTGACAGGCACACTGAGTGAGAGATGGAAAGTAATACAAAGTTTCCACAGCACACTCTGGTATCAGGAAGGCATGCATTTGAAATCATCCCTTCTGATAATTAAATGGCCAAGATAGAAACAGTAAAAACCATTAATATGTATTAATGGGAGTAATTGTTTGAAAGGGCAATAARAATTTAAGAACAGGAAGGACAGATCAGTCAAGACTGATGGTTTTATAATTAGTGCTTGATATATTCCTTTTCCTTGGATCATCTGTCCAGCTGATTTTAGCGTCGCAAATATCCACTTGACACAATTCTGCTCTTTAAGTGTCCCATTTTAGGAAAAGCCACCTCTTGCTTACTTCGATCCACTTGCCTGCTATTCTAACTTGGCACTCTCTATTTATTTGGACTGGATAATCTATTTATTTATACTGGATAATCTTACTATGCAATTGTTTTACTCTTTGTAGATGCTTAAAAATCCCTGTATCATAAGAAGTATGATTTCTAAAGTTCTGTGTACAGTGAAATACTTTGTCTTAAGGATATGGAAGACTATTTTTTCTCTTTTTGTTCATCAGAGGATACAGTTAGATTGGTCAAAGAAGCATTCAGCTTCAAAATTTCAAAGTTGACTTTTACACTGGACATTGCACCACATAACACAATTTTTGTTGTAGTCTCTTGAAGGGATGGACAGGGTCACCAAATGAAGGATGAAACAGGCAGAGCAGAGGTTCAGGGAAACTTCTTCCTTCTTTATTCAAAATCTGACTCCATTTATATACATATGTACAGATAGGTAAAGAGATTGGCTACACAGGTGGCCACCTCTTTAACCTGGATGGTGAACATCACCATCAATCACATTTCTCCTCCCAGAGGAGAAATATGTAAACCTTCTAAAAATACACACAATTTACATGAAGCTGCGTGAGAATCTGCAGTACAAAGTTACGAGCACTCAAAAGCAAGAAAACCAAGGGTGACAGTCTCTCATGAC
The DNA here is from genome assembly GCA_003546035.1 of Mixornis gularis. NCBI lineage: Eukaryota > Metazoa > Chordata > Aves > Passeriformes > Timaliidae > Mixornis > Mixornis gularis. Next base: position 32,100 of record QVAJ01000362.1, read on the forward strand.
AGAAATACCTSCATTCGCTCTTATAATTTACAGTGACAGTACTGTTTACTGCTCCTCTTTGCCATTTTTCAGCTCTCCTAGACTGAGAAATCCTGAACCTCTGAGGGAGCAGTATTTCATCTGTATTACCTCTCTGGTATCTTTTTTGCTGTTTTAACTAAGTGTGATGCAGTAGGAGGTAAGACGTATTTAGAGAAACCAACAARCTCTTTTACAGCCTACAGATGATTTATCCATATCAATTCCTATGACTCCTCTGCCATTTGATTGAAACTCACAATTTCACTCTTTCCAAATATTTCCAACTTTCAGATAAGAAGGTCTTTTTAAAAATCCAGTTGTGTGGGCATGTAAAAAGTCTGAATACAAATTTCCACATTCTAGTTTTTGAATGACTCAGCTGGCCACTTTAGCTCTGCATKGCTAGATCTTCACCAGTAAGGCCAGTCTATAATTAATGAAAATTCACTGTGCATATTAAAAATTAAGTCATATTAGTAAGTCCTTTTTAATTGAAATACCAACATGTGGGGTGACGACAACTTAATGGCAGATGGAACTCAATGAACCACAGAAAAGAAAAATTCAAAAATAGCTGATCTGGGTGAGGTGCTGTCAGACAGAAAAATAAATGTGTGATGTTTTCTTTACATTTCATTAGAGGAAAATTAAAGCACATAAAAGACATCTTCAGAATATGTTGTGCTCTCAATTAATGTGTTGCTGAGATGGTGAATGTGCAGAAAAAGTGAGTATCCTAACCTGCTTGAAAGAGGGACATTCAAATTGTACTGGAACAAACCTACTGGACTTGCATGCAGACTGCAGMTGTTCACGCACTGAGCAGAAAGCCAGGTGAGTTCAGCCCCTTAGAAGGGTACTGTGGGCTGGTACCAGACAACTGCTGAGAAAATGGCTAGATGAACTAAAAGGATAAACTCCTCAACAAAAACCCCAAAACAGGGAAGCTCCACAGTTAAATTTCTTGGGAAGCTGTTAAGACAAAACTTATTAGATTGAGCGGTATCTTATCACTTTTTAGTATCAACCAAATCAATATCTAGAAACAATGACTGAATTTGTGAATCCAAATAATTTTTTTTCATTTTAACTTAAAACAAGAACTCTTTCTCTTTTTAGTCCTGAATACTTTTTTTGTAGCGTAAGCAAATGAAAATAGAGTTTATCAAGAGTCATAAAAAACCTGTGAAATCTTCCTTGTTCCTTGAAAGCAGTAGATTTAACACACTAARCTACATTCCAAGTACTGCTCTTGGTGGTATAGAATTAACACCTCTTGGTTTTGACAGAAATTGTAAACCCAAAATAAAACCCACTTTCAGTTAGCTGTGCCCTTCAGGGACGTATTTAATTGACTTTAGGACAGAGAGCAGGGTTATCTCTCTATCTTGTASACCAGCTGCAATGCTGCTCCCAGCAATGAAACATTTCAACCTTCAGGAGAGAAATCCTCCAGTAAAAGAGTGCGGTTAAAAGCTCCTGGTAATATTGTGAACAGGATTGTTACTGAGTGCCCCATATGACATTGGAATTCTGGCACTGAAGAATAACTTGGCGTGAACTAAATWACTTTCACTTCTATCCAGGATATCAGAAAGATCTGTAGTAGTTGCCCTTGAGCAGAAGGGCAAAAAAGAAAAAGGGCATTTGATCCTAATATTGACTTACTTATTCTCATTAATGAGAAGGATATCTTTTGTGAATTATAGAAGGAATAATGAAATGAAAGGAAAATGTATTGATAAAAAGCAATTAGAATAAATCCCAAAGAAGACCAACTCATGAGAATATGGAAGTTGGYTTAAGCTTGAGTTGGTAGAGCAACCATACACACATTTTAAATTACTTCACTTTTTCCCTAAGGTTCTAGATTTGTAGATGGCCATGGTGTATTTAAGGACATCATGCCATACATTTTTTAATTTTTTATATTTGAAATGTCCATATCTATAGCATTTTTTTAAATGCTTTGAGAAACCATTACTGCTTTTGTTTCCTTTTAAATAGCTGATACAGGAAGAATTAAAGAATTTCCAGAAAGTTATTTGTATATTCTTCTGAAAGATTTAAATAGTGGTAAATAGAACAAGTAATTTTTAACCACATCCCAAGCTACTGGGGTTTGTGCCCACAGCTGCAGACACAAACACATTCGTACATGCTTACCACAATATTTTATTCTTATAGGTCACATTCCTCTAAAATTTCTTTAAATTATTTTTTGGATGCTGCTAATTTTGTATTTCCTCATAATCACCCGTAAGTATTAAACTACATAAAATACCACCTAAATATTAAGACATTAAAAAAAAAAAAAAAGGTTATCTGATAACTAGAGAGAAATAGCCAGCTCTGCAGGAATCAGGAATAGCTAGAACTGTAGTGTAAATAACTTTGCCAAACATAGTTGTAAAAACCTGAAGTACTTTCTGAATTGGGTTTGACCAGTTTCTCTGCTGAATTGGACCATCATTGTGGTTTAACTCTGGCAGCCAACCKGGGCCACACAGCCACTTGCTCATTGGAAGGGCAAGAGGGAGAAAGCTCATGTGTTGCAATAAAGAWAATTTAGTAGGTGAAGTTAGATCTGCACATGCAATCAAAGCAAAGCAAGGAATTCATTGCACACTTTTGATGGGCAGGCAGTGTTCAGCCACCCCCAGGAAAACAGGGCCCCATCATTTGTAATGGTGATGGAATAAAAACTCCAGAAGATGAATATCAGCACTTGTCCTTCTGCTTTATCTTTCTTTCCCAAACTTCTGTTGCTGAGCAAGATGTCACATGGTGCTGGATATTTTCCTTTGCTCACTTGTGATCAGCTGTCCTGGCTGTGCCTCCTCTCACGCCTCCACTTGCTAAGCCCCAACCTACTCGTCTGGAGGAACAGAGTGAAAAACAAAGAAGACCTCAATGTTATAAAAGATAGTAAAATAAAGTATAAGAAATAACAAATATAAAAAGTAAAAAAAAAATTATATGGATAAAAAAATCCCCTATATTCTTAACCTTACCCTTTTAAAATCCTAGCCTTCAGTTCTAATCTCTTCTCTTGCTATTACTACTGTAATAAAGATCAATAATATTMTAACCATTTTGAAAATAAACTCTTGCAAATGCCTAATTTAATAATGTTGAAAAATTGCATTCATTTTTTTAAAAATTTTCATTTAAAACCAAAGTAAGTATATTTTGAAATTGATGTAAATTGGGAAATAATTTGCATTATACTTCTGCATTACACATCTAAGCTAATTAGGTATCTTTTTGAGCAGTCAGAATTTTCAGCTATTCACTTAGGCATATCTCAGTCAAAGAGGATTCGCAAAATTGTGGATGTTAGCTGTGATGTTGTACTCTTCGTAAGTACCCATGTCTGCCACAGTAATTTCCATTTTATATCAGTGAGGAAAGACTTAAGATATACACAGAACACTTAGTTATCAGGAATTTATTTATCAGGAAAAGCTAACATAAGTCATTCCAGTCTAGCAAATCAATTCTGAAAGACCATGCTGATGACCGAATGATTACAATCTATAATGTAGAAAATAAGGTAATCACAAGGTTAATTCCAGATCAAATCTGGGTGAATACCGACTTTATTTAATGGTTATGAGGGACTAAATCTATCAAAATGTTAAAAGCTGTATTTTTACAGTGCTGCTCATCTATTTAGAGAAAGCTTCAAAACTATTGTAAATAATGAAKAAGGTAGGAAATAAAAGGCTTCACGGTTTTAGGTTTTGTAAATAAACAAATCCTATTTCATTTGCTTTTAAAGGTAGTTAATTTAGGAGCTCCTCAGTGGTAAAATTCATTGGTAACTCTAAGGTATAAGTTATTAGAAAAATTTAATAGATTTGTTTTATTTGCACTTTTCCCTTCTAACACAAATATTTCAGACAATGCAGATTTCAAGTCATATTCATCTGGCTTGGCAAACAAAGCTTATATGWATGTTTTCTTCATATTATCTTAATTAATTATGCCTATGGAGGAAAAAAAAGGCTTCTGAAAAATAGTTAATGAAAAGCTGCAGATTCTAAATCTTAGCAGARTTCTGTAGTAGCTGTATTATAGAAAACAATATTAATCAGCTCAGGGTAGATTTATGTGTATTTATTTGTAAGTCAGCAAACATCCATAACAACCTGGTCGCTGCTTTTAAAAGAGATTTCAAAATTTAATCACATTTCAAATTTGATAATGCTGCCATTTAGCTTACTAAAATGATAGATCAAAATCCTCTTACTGCTGCTTATATCACAACCATTAAAAAATAAACAAAATGCCCCCAAACAAAAAAAAGCCGCAAAAATAAAGCTCCAAAACCAATGGTGAGGGAAAAAAAAGTATTTCTGTATTTAGTATTACTAGAATTGTATGTAGATTGTTGCCCTGAGTTTTCTGCCTTCTGTCTCTGTGCAGAAGTTTTCTCATGCAAGTGCATGTAAACAATGTTTATTCTTAGAATGTTTGCATTCTTCTCCTCTGAGAGAAGAAATGATTGATGGTGATGTCCACCATCCAGGTTGAGAGGTGGCGACCTCTGTGGCCAATCTCTTGACCTCTGTACAAATGTATAAAGGAGTTAGATTTTAAATAAAGTAGAGAGAGTTTGTTCCTTCACTGCCATGCTCTGTGCCTGTCTCTTTCTGTCCCTGAAGTGGGACACGCCCAACCTTGGCAAAGCCACAGTAGATTATCGYAAAAAGGTGAAATTTGAACTTCTGTTCCACTTATGAATGCAGAGGGATGGAATGATACTGGTTTGTTCATCCATTCTTTGAAAGACCAAAGACTGKTTTTTTTTACAAATGAGCAAGACTGAATAATTCAAGGGGAAGAGACAAAATCAGAGCAGGACTGCATGGGAATATAAGAAGTATTGCAGCCAATAAGGTGTGACCTAAACTGGCATCTCATGTATGCTCAAAAGTGTACCAATCTCTTCTTCACTCAACCAGCTCCTACACCCAGAGCACCTGTATAGCTGTAACACCCTGGTCTTGTACAGCAAAAAAACTCCCAAGCATTTCTCATCTGTATCTGATGTGATCAAAAGTCTATTGAGCTCCCAATTTAGTACTGATTCTTCCCTGGATCAGTGCCTTGATAATTTTACTGTCAGGTCATCTGCTTTTCAGAAGCTTACTCCAATATTTCTCAAATTCCCTTTGAAGCAACATTCCCTGAAAAACTGGTCCTGCAGTAGGGGTTTGACATTCAGCGCTATAATTCCTAACTCCTTGCCAAGTCACTTGCTGATGAATAATATCCATTGACTGTCTGCCCAAAGTCCTTACAGCAGCCCTAAGTCTAACTAAAACCCTCCCATCTTCATGCTCAATTCCTTGTTGTAAGAGCAGTGCCTGCCTCCATATTACAATGCTGCAATCCAAGGTCTCATTTTTTGCAACTCAACCAAACATGGCCAGTTTTTAACAGCCCTGAATAATAGAATGCTTTTACGTGGAAACTGGAAATATGGCCAGAACTGAGTCTTTCTGGAAGCCAAGAACACATCATTTTCTTGCCCTACCATTAGTAGTCAAAGGAGCCCAGCATCAACACATGTTAAATTTTCATTACTGGAATGCAGCTGTGAATAGTCACATCAGTGTGTTTGATCCCATAAACACAGAGTTTTGAGAGGATTCTCAAGGCTGGCATAACCATTGCTTATTGACTAAAGTAATGTTTTGATCAAAATTTACAGCCAAAAAAAGTTCCTCTATGTTTAATTTGATGTRCAATTTGAAGTTTGTATTGTTGGTTGTCTATGAGTCAGGTCAGACACCATGGGAAACTTGATTAACAATRGATGTTTTTTATGTACATTCTACTACACTCTGCTAAATAAAGAATATAGAGAACAATTCTGATTGCAGTACTTTAAAAAACTGTTAAAACAACCAGGTTTCATTTTCTTTTCTTATACTTCCCTTGTGCCATATCATATTAAACCCTGGTTATTAAAGTCCCCAAATAAGTTGCAGTCTGAGCATTTAGAGCATTTGTTAATCTTCTGAGCATTGCTAATCTAATTCATTGGCACAGAGCACTCCTAAGCACTGAGAAGCCTCAAGGAAGCTGTAGCTGAAGTCTCAAGCTGAAGACATCTGTTCTTCACAAATATTCCCACTCTTCATAATGTTCTTCTGCATACCATTATTCAAACATAGAATTTTAGGTGTACTTAGGATGGACTAATAGCAACCATCAAATACCAATAACTGAAAGCACAGGCAGAATTCTAATTTCTTCTGAGAGTTTATGGCAGAAAGTCTTGAGATAAGGTAAATATTTGCACACTTAATTTCCACAAATTTATAACAGAAAGATCAAGGCTTGTATGGATGCAGAGTGGATAAAATACATGTGTTCAAGCATGAGAAGAAACAGCACAAAAAGGTTTTAAAAGGTAGCCTGCACTGGGAAGGAAAGGGCACCCTTCCCCRGGCACTGTTCTCCTGGGAAATGCTGAGGAAGATGTTGCTTATGACAAGATGAAAAGGCCTGCATTCTGAAAAGGTCACAGCACAGATGACTTCCTAGCTAATGACCACTACCCTCACACAAGAAAGAATGAAACTAGGTTGCTGCACATAGTACATACCATCCTGTTTTTCTCCTTGCTCAAAAGAACAGATTATGTACCCACAAGTGAATAAGAGCATACAATAGGCATCAACATATTCAAAGATTCATGAAAGTATAAATCAGCCAGATTCTGAGGCATGACATCTGGTGACTCCTAAGGGGTGCAAGAGAATTGTCCAGAAACATTTTTGTCATCTCGCACCAAAGAACTMATGGTTTTCATATTGCATACAAGCACGTGAGTGAGAGAGTGCAAAATCCCTTGCTTGAGGAATTTGTAAATAARTACCCTGCACTGAGTTTTACTTCACTAATTTCTCCACCATGCTATTGCAGTGTAGAGCCACATTATCAAATTAACAGGGTCATATATTTAAAGACTCTATTGCTCCAAGTGATTRTAGTGTATTCCTCATGCTTATTCTCACAATAAAGGAAAGAAGATGCTGTTGCAAGGCTATGCAAAAAAATCACCTTACTTAAAATAAATAACACAAAAGTTTCCAGTAATTTTCTTGCCTTAGTTTCAAGCATTGAATCATTTCTGTTATTTTAAATATCCTTTGGTCATATGGAACTTTTAAAGTTACCAAGTAAATATTTCACATTTGGTCCATTTTCTTTAGGTAAAAAAATCACCACTTAACCCTGTGCAACCAGATCTTCCAGAAGTMCAGTTACTTCACTCTAGCTTTGGTGCAGCTGTACTCACTTCAGCACTCAAATTCACAACTATTAGCAAGAAAACAGCACAATGAATGAAGTAAATTCTCACCTGTGTAATTTTCCTGAAAATTAGTAATCAAAGTTAACCTTCTCAGTAGGATGTGACAGAAGTTCAATGTAATAGAAATACAGCTGCTTTAGGAAGTTCTCAGGGTGTGCAGACCCAATATTCATCATGGCTCTTCAAGAAAGGTAAGTAGTGGTATTTAGATATCAGCATTTCAAAAACACCCCTAGGCAAAGTGAAAGAGGTCAACAGTTCCATTTCCTTTATGTTTTTTTATTGAATAGCTGAGAAATATTTCTACATTTCTCTGTAATGCTACAGAGAATGAATGCTTTTAATAACTTAATATACTAAAGTTATATAAAAAAGAAGGTAACAGTCCATGAAACAATAAAATATTAAGCATTTATGGAGTATACCGCCACATAATGTAACTTCAGTAAAAACTACAAGTCAGTTTTGTGTGTGAGCACTGTCTCACACAAACTTCTTGCTATACAGAACAGTGATCAGCCTAAGACCGAGACCAAGATCCATTACTGATCAGAATGCCCTTATATTCCTGTGTAATTTTTTCTGTTACCTAAATAGAGATTGGGAAGAAACATATGTTATCTTTTAGATGTTGAAAAAAATCTGAATCTGATTTCTCAAAATCTGAAAATTTCCAAAACACAAAACCAGTTCTAACATGGTGAGGTTTTGTGGAAAACAGTTGTTTGTATTACCTAGAAAATATTCAGAAATTAAAAACATTGGAATAAAACTGGAACTATTCTGTGAATAAGTACATAGCTATTGACTCATTTACTGGTGATTATTGAATGTTTAGTCTTTCAGGCTACAAATCATGAAAGARGCTAGATTTACAATAGATCTGTTCSATTAAATCTATTACCCAGAAACTGTTTTTCTGCCTAAAAAAAAAGCCAAGCTTCTGCAGCTCAATATATCATCACCTTCACCAAGGGCAGAAGCTGAGTTCAAAAAGGCAGGACAGAAAGAKGTGGAGAACTGTTCCAAAAATGCAGCTGAAACTACATAGGTAAAAAAGTTAGATTCTGCACCTAGTCAGAAATCACCARCTCCAGAGTCACTCAGGACAAAAAAAATCTTGAAATATTAAAGGAAGTACAAAATCATTCCCCTGCTTTGAGCCTAATAAAATCTCACCTCCAAAACTACTTTTCATTTTGAAAAAATCTCTTTAAAATAATTTTAAAAAAGAGGTGCGAATTATCCCCAAATTAGCCACTGAGGTAAAGGTAAATAGTGACCATTCTCTAACAGTTTAAAAATAATAACAAAAAACATAACCAGACAACAGGATAGATTTTTGATTAAGCTGCAGAACTTCAGTTGCAAACTCTTTTCATCACTTAAAGCAATGCAATTGCTGCTTTGGGAATAATTTACATGCTTCTCCTTTCCTTGACTACTCTCAGAATGAAAAAGGTTTTCCTTCCATCCAGTGTGAAATTCTTCTGTTTCAACTGACATTTCTTGTCACTTGTACTGCCTCCAGATTATCATTGGTAGGTTTTGCAGGCTGCCATTAAGTTTCCCCATTTTTTCTCCAGATCTGGTTCCTCAGCCTTTCCTCATAGATTATGTGCTGCATCAACAGTGATCTCTGCTGTATGTCCTTCCTGGAATACATGGCTGGAGGTAGGGGAAGCAAGACTACAGACCTAGATGTGGTTATCCCACATGCCAGGCAGACAGGCTTAATCTCTTCTCTTGATGTTCTGGCTCTGTTCCTGGGAATGTTGCCTGGGGTTTTGCTTGAGACGTCTGTAGTAAGGACTTTTTTCAAAGGCTTGGAAAGCATATAATCCATTCTCATATCTAAATACTTGCAATGTCTGTGTATCCAYATATACAAAACTGACACTGAATTTMAAACTCCTAGTGCTTTTCCTTACATTCTAGCATATCAAAATCAGAGATCCACATAATTAATATTAAAATATATATATTAAGGCATATGTACAAATATACACTAAATGTCAGGACAGAGACTTCTCAGTGAGAAGTCATCTATTTTGTTAAAAGCAGAAGCATGAGACTGTCTATCAAGTCACATGCTCAGGCTTGTGCGAGGTAAATAAAAAGCAGACTGAGTTGCATCACAGTGGAGAAGTCATGCTGCTACAGGGAAGTATTTTCTCTGTAGGAGAGCCCTTTGATGCCTGGAGTGTAGAGCTGGGACCTCTTTACCACTTTGAAACCCTTTATGCTACATGTACTTGATTTGTGTACCTAGGTACACAAATACTGTCTAGCAGATAGTGACTACAAAATAGAAATCACTGGGTACTTGCTTTGCAAATGTGAGATGCTGGTGCACAGAAAGAGGAGAGAAGAGGCAGAATCAAAAGGAAGCAAAAGGCAGTTACCAATATGAGAGAAATTTAATCAGTGTTACTGAACTACCTTTGTRCCCAACAGGAAAAAAAAAAAAAGAGAAGAAAAGCAGAAGCTGGAACTACAAAATTAGACTGAAGATGAAAAACAATTAAGGTTGMATGTATCACTTAAAACTTGTAGTGGCGTGGAGGGGTTCCATGTTGCAGGGAGAGGTTCCAAAATTTGGAAGGCAGGAAACATCAATCTTGTCATCAGGATGYATAAGAAGGAGGATGTGGTGAGCTRTAACCTTGCCAGCCCTCATGTTGATCTTTGGGAATGTGATAGATCAAATCTTCCTGGAGACCCTTTCCAAATACATTAAGGACAAGAATGTCATCAGGAATCAGCAACATGGATTTACCGTAATGGAATTTTCTGAATCCACCTGATGCGACTGACATGGCTGTTGAGGAGAGGGTGTTAGTTGTTGTTATAAATTAGAGTAAGGCTTTCAACATTGTTTCCTGCTGCATCATCTGAGACAGATGAATGAACAAGAATGGACTGAAATCTGGCTGAACTGCTGGACTCCAGCTGGAAGCCAGTCACTAGTGATGTGTTCCAGGGGMTGACCTTTTAAAATCCTTGTTAATGATCTAAAGTATGGGGCAGAGTGTACACTCAGAAGTTTGAAAGTTTTACCAAACTGAAAGGAGTGACAGATCCAGCAGAAAGTTGCTGTCATTCAGAGGAGCCTTGACAGATTGTAGAATCAAGCAGCGAGAAAGCTCATGAAGTTCAATGCAGGGAAATTCCAAGTCTTGCCTGTGGACAGGAATAACCCTGGRCAGTAGCATTCAATGGGGGCTACACAACTAAGTTCTTAGGTTCAGCATATTCCTATTCATTACCACTCAGAGAAGGCTTTTTTGTACTTTTCTGTAGGTAATAATATTTAAAAACCAGGTTACTAAATTTCAGAATGATTTTAAGGGCCAAGTTGAACTTTCAAAGATGAAAATTGGTGCATAGATGAAAGGTAGGCTTAGAGATCATAAAAAAAAGAAACACATTTTTCATCAAATCACGATCACCAAATTCAAAAATATTTAGGACACTGCCAATCTTAAAACTTAAAAAAAGAGGCCAAACGTAGTGAATGTCTTAACACCTTGGAATTAACTCTTGCATTATTCTAATTTTGATACACATTTTCTCTAGAAAGCTTAAAAAAATTTTGTGAAAGAAATATTTCAAAATGTTCCTTGCCAAGTGTGCTGGCTTTGCATGACAAGGCTTTTGGTAGCAAGGGGGTGCAGTGGTGGCTTTATGAGAAGCTGCCAGAAGGTCCCCTCATGTCCAACAGAGCCAGTGCCAGCTGGCTCCAAGRTGGATCTGCTACTAGCCAAGTCTGAGCCCATTAGCATTGGTGGTGGCATAAACTGGCATAACATATTTAAGAAGGGGGAAAAAAGCTGCTCAGGATCACTTGAAACTGGAGAGAGGAGTGAAAATATGTGAGAGATAGAAATCTGTAGACACCAAGGGCAAGGAAGAGGGAGAAGGGTGTGGCGGTCCAGATGTTGAACGGAGATTCTCCTGTAGCCTGTGAGGAAGAACCTGATGAGGCAAGCTGTCCTCCTGCAGCCCAAGGGAGAGCACAGATCCACCTGCAGCTAAGGCTGGAGTAGGTGTTTGCCCAAAGGAGCCTGTGCCTYTCTGGGAAGTCTGTGCTGGAGCAGGCTGCTGACAGAACCTGTGACCCCATAGGGAACCCTACCTGGAGCATCTGGGTTCTGAAGGACTGCCCCCCGTGGAAGGGATCTACACCGGAGCAGTTTGTGAAGAACTGCAGCCTGTGCAAAGGACTCATGTTGGAGATGTCTCCTGTGGGAGGGATTCCATGTGTGAGCAGGGGAAGAGTGTGAGGAGTCCTGAGGAAACAGAAACATCAGAGATGTGGCAAACTGACCACAGCCCAAATTTCCTGTACCCCAGCATTGCTGTGGGGGCCAGAGGGTAGAGAAAACGGGGAATGAAGTTGAGTCCAGGAAGAAGGGAGGGGTGGAATGTGTTTTAAGATTCAATTTGATTTGTCATTACCCTGAGAAATTATTTCTTATTACTCCGATTTGTTCAGTAATAAACTGAATTAATTTCCCCAAGTTGAGTCTGCTTTGCCTGTAATGGTAATTGATGAGTGATCTCTTCCTGCCCATGTCTCAGCACAAAAGTTTTTCTCTCTCTTATGCAGCTTAGGAGGGGAGTGATAGAACAGCTTTAGTGGACACCTGGATTCCAACCAGGGTCAAACCACTATACCAYGTTTCAGATATGTTCATGCCATGTTATCACACCATGTAGAAGGAAGGAGAGCATTATTTTTGGTAATTAATAATGTAATACAGCTTTCAAAACTCACCAGTAATATCCCTATTGGTTACATGGTTGTAATTTGTGCAGAATGCAATTCCCTAACCATTCCCTAGCCTGTGTGGTCACTCCAGGTTTTCATCATCAGGCACGTAATATCTTCCAACATACTATCACCTTTTCTGAACTATCAATATGTGGCTTTCTTGCTGGGATCCAAAAAGGTGCTGGGAACCAGCAACTCCTGAGATAAAACAATAAACAAAACTATTAAGCCTGTGTTAAAAATGTTTAAAGCTATCCTCTTCCCTTATTCTGTCTCCAGCACTGTTGTCCCTAAAGATCACAGTCCCAGGATGTTACTGATTACTAATGTAATATCTTCCAGTGTAACATTTTCTATATCACTTTAAGTTGATATCTTTAGTCATGACCTGATGATAAGAAGAGAAAATTTTTAGTTCCACATGACCATGTTATAACAGTGAAAGTCAGAATTGTAACTGACAGTATTATACARGAACTAAGTCCCATTGTGAATGCTTTAAGAGCAACAAATTCCTCACAGCATTTTACTATTTCTTTATGTACACATCATGTACGTCTTKGGATTCACACAAACACATTTATATGTACAAAAGTAATAATTTCATTACCTGAATTCCTAGTTCTCTAKTTTATTGACATCCCAGGGCTTCTCTAGACATGCATTTTGTTTCTAACATTTCATGAAGTTTTTCATTGCTAATATGATACTAGATATTTTTTCAAAGCTGTTCTGAATATCTAGTTAAATCCATATTAATACAGTGCAGCACTTCCAAGGAGAAATAAAAAAAAAATTAACAAGCACCCCACACATCTCAGTTTATTTCCCAGATTATTAGAAAATAAATAGTTCAGCAAATTTACAAATAGTTTAATCCTTAACATATCCCTAATACTATARGAATAATGCAGATAGAATGAGGTGTACAAACAGGGAATTAAAATATGGGAAACAATAAATGGCTCAAGAAAAACACACTCAAAAACCAATTATCCATTTGTTTTTGAAAGGGATATCTTCAAGCAGGAAATATTGTTTATAGATAAAAACATCCCAGCAGACTATGAAAGTTCCAGTAGAGAGCACTTTTCAGATTTTCGTTTGTTTGTTTGTTTGGGATTTTTCATAGTCTAGAAAGATCTGTCTTACCTATTCCTACTGGTTCAAAAATTGTGGCAGGAGAAAGCCAGTAATGTGAGCTGTAGAATGGGCCAGAATTGCAGCTCTGATTAYGCTATTAATTCTCACAGATATTGAGAGATCCCTATGGGTCATATTTAATGCTTATTGCTCTGTTGCTTGCCCTCATATAGTTTTAATCTAGAGTTCTTTTTCTCACTGAAAATGTTACATAGTTGAGAGAAATTGCCGACTTTTCGGTTCTTCCTTCTCTTGTATTTCATTTCATATAGATTAAATACACTGCCACTGTCAATTTGTTTTCTCTTAATAGTTAGGCTATACTATTWTTAACAGAATCAACAGTAATTATGGAACATTTCAGCAAACAGAAAGCAGGATAAGAAGGTTTAGGTTTATAATGTTATTAGCGACACTGATAGTAGAAGTAATGAAGGGTTTATGGTTTTAGACAATCCAATAAAACTCATGAGACTAACACTTAATTAAAACATTGTAAAGCAAATGTTCTCTCTTCTTTCAGTGTCTGCCTTGAAAATATTTTAAGTCAACAGATAGAATACTGGTATGCAATATATCAGATACCTTTAGAGAAAGGAGATTCATCCTGGCATATTGGGCTTCAGATCACATCAGCAAAATMCATTCTGCAATTTTTTTTTCTTCAACCAAATTTGTCTAGTATCATCTGCAAAAAAAAAAATAAAAATCGAGGGTTGTTGAAAATGTAAATACATAAAATAAAACCCCAAGACTCAAAGGCTAAAAATTCTGAATAACCTTGAAAAAATACCAACTTTTCCTTATCAATTTCTGCCAAAATTATATACAATTCGATATAAAATTCTTTTTTCTTTTACTTGACTATGGGGAAACTCAAATTGTATTCTTAAGCAGGACAGTATATTCCCATGGTTCTCTGATGTACTATGGCTTTATCATGTACTTGGATAACATATCCTCTAGTGAGAGGTTACTTAGTTTACTATGTGTTTTTCTCTGACTTAGATGGTCCCAGAACTAACTAGTGGCCTTGCTGGTTAAATTACCCAAGCTAATCTCTGAATTTCACCATTAGCACCGTTTCCTGGGTCACTTCTGTTACAGGGATGTGAAACAGTGATGTTTTGTTTCTTTCCCGCTCAAATTAAAATATCAAGAACAGGTGTGGTGATTTTGGCCACAGTAGAGTTGGTTTTCTTCACAGTGGCTATGGGGCTGTATTTTGGAATTGTGCTGAACACAGGGTTGATAATGTAGAGATATTTTTTGTTGTTGCTGAGCAGTGTTTGCACRGAGCCAGAGCCTTTTCTGCTYTTTGCACTGTAACTCTGGCAAGGAAACTGGGGGTGCTTGGGCAGTTGGGAGGAGCAGACACAGCTGGGACAGGTGATCCCAAYTGACCAAAGGGATATCACAGACCATGTGACATCAYGCTSAGTATATGAAGTGGGAGAAAGAAGAAGGAAGRTGGAGAATATTTGGAGTGCTAATGTTTGTCTACCCAAATCACTGTAATGCCTTATGGGGCCCTGCTGTCCTGGAGAGGCTGAGCASCTGTACAACCATGGGAAGCAGTGAATTAAGTCTTTGTTTTGCTTTGMCTGTGTGGTGGGGTTTGCTTTTTCTTTTAAACTGTCTTTATCTCAACCCATGATCTTTTTTTTTTATTTTTTGCTGTTTTGATTCTTTCCCCTACCCACTGGTGAGGGAGTGGGCAAGCAGCTGTGTGGGGCTTGGTTTACTGGCTGGGCTTAAGCTGTGACAGAAATGAAGATGCTATCCAGAAGAACATGACACATCTGCCCTTAACAATTATCTGTGTTTCCTTTCTTTTCCCAGCACATGTGAATATCACTTGATTACTTGATGGGTGGTGCAGTAAAGGTCTCATTTTATCTGGTGTCTTTTTGGAAAGGGTTCACTTGGTGTTATTTTAAATCCTAGGTCAGTCCTTCACATTTGTATAAACACATTTCATGACTGAAGAGACTATATATATATATATATATATATATATATATATATATATATTTTGCAATAGCTTTATCTGTTTTCAAATACATTTTTGTGACCTAATGACTGTATACCATGTTGTGGTGGTTTAGCACAGATGGTGAGGTGCAATTGGTGATTTCCTTGAACTGACAACCAAAATARTCAATTGCATGCAGGGATACACCTCTGGGACACACACAGCCTTAAAAAAGTTAGAAGAAATCCTGGGATCRCTCTCTTTTTCTTCTGCCTTCAAAATAAGAGATGGGACTTCCAAAGCACTGGCTCTTCCCAGAATGAGAACAGACAAAATGATTAAGCATAAAGAAGACTTAGCATAACAGTCAGATAAAGAAAGTAAAAAAAAAATTAAATAGAAGAAGAATGAAGGAGTTGTCTGCTGGCTGGACTTCCTCTTTTGAGCTATGAAAATGAACTCTATTAGTAGATTGTCCCTTAAATCATAGAAAAATATGCATTTGGAAAAATAATTTGTAGATTTTTGAGCAAGGGAGTTTGTGATGGACTGTGCAGTCCCATGAGATGCCTGAACAGAGAGAAAGAGATGAGAAACTCCTGCACCARTGAAAAAAGTAAGAAGACATCTCTGTTCCTTGAGATGGGAAATCCTTTGCTTTGAATTTACTWATCTTYAAAAAGTRACACCCCAGATGCCCGAGTTCGACAACCCATAAACAACTTGGGAAACTGCTAATAGGAGGAGACCACATGGGAGCAGGTTTTCCCCAAGTGGCTGTTTCTGTGAGAGTTCCAACCCACAAAAAAACTTTTCTAGGTTGTCAGTGAGAGAATTCCATAGTAAACAAAACACTCCTCTCCTAAAAAATTGATGAAATATTTATACGATAAAACTAACTGAATGTCACAAGTTTTGTCTCTATGTTGTTTGTAAAAAAATGAACACTTGTGGGAAGAAAAGTTTTGAAAGTTTCATTTTTTTCTTTTCCTTACTGTGTGTTAATAAACTATATGTTTACCTTTAAGTTGAACCTGTTTCGCCTTTTTCTCCCAAAATCCCAATCTCTCAGTTGGCAAATAAAATTCAGCGAATGTGAAACCACCACACGTGTACTATGTGCAGCTTATATGATTAAATATACAATTACCCTACAGGACATCAAAAGCCTTGATAGTTAAATGGAGTTGAGTCAAAATGTATGTACAGTCACAGTTTGAACAAATATTTTTGAGRGAAATACTTTTTAAAAATAGTTGTTTATCTTTCTTCTGAATTAGRTCAATATGGTATTCATTTTGCCATGCTTGGCAGTAAAATACATAAAAGTATYCAGCAAGTATTATTTCAGTTTGGCTTTGAGGTTAGCTGGGGTTTTTTTTCTTTACATTTTTAATCCCAGTAAATCAATCTTATTCAGAGCCTGCACTATCCTCACTCACTCATAAAAAGGACTGCTAAGAACTGCCACTTGAATAATATATGATTTATTATATCATGTGATATTCTCTTGCTTTATATTTAAAAAACAGAAAGTTTTTAAACATCTGCATGTAAGAGGTTTCCTGAAGKTTGCTCCATTAGGCTGTGAATATTTTCTCTACTTTTTCTGTTGTTCTGTAGTTCTCATAAGCCCCAAAGCCTTCCAGTTATGTGTTTTCCTCTCCTGTTTTAAGATTATTAATGTAAAAAGGTCAAGTCTCAGTAATGTATTGATATTATTAGAAGAATTACTTTCCTGGTGTGCAATATTTTATTAGAAAACAAGTGTATATCCAATTATATGCAGATGAAAAAATAAAAGAGTCAGGCACATGAGTCCTGATAGTTGTAGTACAATAAACTAAGCCCTGGAATACTTAAATAGTTATGTGGGATGTGCTAAATCTCATTGCTTTTATTTGGAGAGGTCAGATTTCACCAGGGAAAAAAAAATTCTCTTATATTTAATAATATGGATTAGTAAAGAGTAATCACTTCCAAAAGGATTTGGTTGGAAATTCCCAAGGTTTCTAGTAAAGAATCAAGAATTCATCTCTTAGACATTCTTTCCTTAATTGAAAGTTACAACTTCTTGAAAATAGCACTAAGCTGTAATTTCCTGACTGCGGTTGAGACATTAATTGGATTCAGTGAATTGTGTTTATACACCTACCATGTCAGTGAATATCAGCTTCAAATATTTAACCATGTACAAATTGTCTACTTTTCAACACCACTGCAATATTTCAGAGGAAGATATGGACCACTTACAAACTGCTATGCCGTTTGCACTACATGCCATCATAATGCAGAATTATTTAATTTTCAGTGGTATCTAAAACCAGTCKAGTTCATGTGTTGTTTATCATACGCCATTTTAGACTTAAATAATTTCTGCATAATATCAAACTAAATAGAGTTAACTAAGTTAGCTTTTTCTTACTTAGAATTCTATTAATTCTTTTTAATTTTGAAATGCATAGTCTTTGCACATTCTGCAGACACATTTTTGTTTCAAGTACTGTGTTGTTGCCATGACAACCACCATATTAATGTCCAGTATGTGCATCAAGATGGCTGACTACTGACTGCCCTTCTCTTTGCAAGACAGTGTCTCTAGGAGGTTATCAGGGGCTAACTTAGTCTGGTAAAATTTAAGAAACACAGAGGTTGGTCATGTACTGTACAATGTATATCATATCACGCTGGGACACAGTCCTCAGATACCACTCACTTCCTTCCCCTTAAAGGAGTAGGAGTGAAAAATCTGAGAAGTAGCCATGATGACCTATTGGCTTTTGGAATGAAAGGCAAGGCACCTACTTGTGAAACTCCTGTGTGCCACCAAAGAGAAGTATCAGTCAGAATTCAGAGGTTGTTATACCTCCTGGCACAATCTCAGTCCACCTTAATGCTTTTTAGTTTGCAGGAGTTGAGATGCTACTTCAGCTTTCTTGCTTTGCAAATACAAGTCTGAGACTGTGCATTGTTGGGCTAAGTTTGCTCATGCTACACTCACGGATGTGAGCACTTCCACATCCTCTAGAAAGACAACCTTTGAACATGGTTGGATGCTTGATGGACCTTGTCTATCAATTGCAGGATTTCCTGCACAGTATCACCTACAGGTGCATTAAGCAGCGACACTGGCTAGGGGATGGATGGATGGATGGATGGATGGATGGATGGATGGATGGATGGATGGATGGATGGATGGATGGATGGATGGATGGATGGATGGATGGAAGACACTGTATATCACTGAGACCTGTTACTTTATACTTTTCAAAGAAAAACGACCACTTTTTTTTTTCTGCAGAAATTTGCTCCACTATGCATATCTAGTAGCCTAATTTCTCCCGAGAGTGAAAAATAATGTGCCATCAAAAAAAAA
>QVAJ01000362.1:50997-93954 GCA_003546035.1 Mixornis gularis
AAAAAAAAAGAGTCACATTAACAAAGTGCACATATATCTGGTATCTAAAATTGATTTCCAGGAATAATCTGCATTAGAAAAAAACATTTTTTAATCCTTCACAAAACCAGATATCAAAATAACTATTTTTTAAAAAAACTAATRCTTTCTAGTTTTGATTTACAGTGTTTCCCTTATAATCTCATTTAACAGTTTAAATTGTCACCTGATATATGGTACATGCAGATATTGAACATAAAACATTATTCAGATTAAAAATGCTAATCCAAATCTATAGAGTTGTTGGTGAACAGGAAAGGTCCACAGCTCTAACATCAGGCTGTACTTTGATAGAAATTAATAAATTACTTGCTCAAAAGGTGGCCAGACAGTGTTTTCAAAAGATACGCATAAAGTTTCAGCTTCTATATAGTGATAAACCAGGTACTCCTGAAGCCTGCCCACAAAGTAGACCAAAACATTGACTCATGCACCATGGTTCCTTCTTCATACTGACCTTGTGTAGAAATATTTCATCAGCATTTGGACTGCCCATTAATTTTGAGAGCAGTGTTCCTACAGTATACGACCTTGTTAATTACCTAATACTTTAACTCTTTTTACTCTTATACTACCTCAAAAGTCATCCCTTTTCTTCTGTTCTTCAATATCTTGCCATTTGAATTCATTAAAAAAAAAAGGGATTTTGCCCTTGTGAATGCCAAGACTTAAATGGGRAAGGGCCACTGTGGAAACCATGCTTTGTTAGTATGTGTGAACTTGTCTTTTCAAGTATCTGCATCTCTGTTACAAAAAGAGGAGTTTTGACTCCTGTTGCTTGTCCCAGTCAACATGCAAACAGTTTGGGGTCCATAGCAGGCAGGATTATTTCCGATGGCACAGAGACCATCATACAGATCACCTGCCCATGACTGGTGCATGTCCACAGTATCAGCGAGGCCAAGCAAACCTACTGTGAAGGCATTGCACAATCCCACCTGCGTAAGGAGTACATGAGCACACTGCTAAACCCACTGGAAAGAAATGCCCATTTTCTCCTTCTTTGCAGCCATAAGCTGCTGCAGAATTCCTACAGCAGCTGAAAGGTCTTCCAGACACAAATCCTGAAGGCTGTCGTTAGACTATCAGTGAAGAATCACACATATTCTGGTTGGTTCTGCCCAAAACTTGCAGACCATTCCAACAATAACTACAAAACCTGTGTTTGGATTAGGACCTGTGGTCCTGTAAATCTTATTGCAGTGTTTGACCTGCTGATTTCGAAACAGGAAACTATGAGAGACAGGCTGGACTTCAGGTTTGTGGGAAACATCTACCTGGAGCATCTTAGTCATCTGACTGAGAATGCAGGCAAACTATTTCAAAAGGAGGATTCACTGCAGGATTGGGTCCTTTAGCTCATGTAAATCTTGCCTGACTTCACTGCCCCCATCTTGTTAAGGGCTTTTCCATCAAAATATTCATGAGGATTGCAGCAGTATTCCATCAGCTACATACCACAAAGCAGGTTTTAAAAATAGATCTGTGTTTTCTCCCACGCTCTATATGGCACTAACATATTTTCTTGCTATACATCAGTTCTTTTGACTTAAAAAAAAAAGAAAGAACCCACAACAAAATCAAATGCCAGAAGAAACAGATGAACTAACCAATCCAAAAATCTATAATGGGTACTCCCTCTAGATCCAATCATATAACATTGACCATTTAATTCCAACCACCCCACTCTCTGTTGCCACACCATCTGCTTGGAACACAGATCATCTGATGAGGTGCAACATTTGCTCTGCTAAACCACAGCCCCTTCCCAGCTGTTCTAGCATGTTCTCCACCTACCTTCACTGTATTCTCACACAGTCTTTCTGGATGAGCCCTGGGCACCCACCACCCACACTCACCTAAACACTTTCTGGATTCCAGTTCCAACCTGCCKGTACTATACACTTCAGCTTGTAGGTGTTGAGTTAGACTTTGCTTGCATCTCTATATTAGGAATCTTAAGTGCTGTCCTCCTCTGTCTATAAATGGATAGATGGGCATTCTTATGCAATGTTTGCTTTCCTACCATTGTGATACGATGGTGTGTTGGTTTTGCACAATCTGGTTTTTGGTAGCAGGAGGCCACAGAGGTGGCTTCTATGAGAAGCTGCTGGAAACTTCCACCATGTCCAGAAGAGCCAATCTCTGATGGCTCTGAATTTGGACATGCTGCTGGCCAAGGCTGGGCCAATTAGAGATGATGGCAATGCCTCTGTGATAATGTATTTAAGAAGAAAATCAAAACAAAGTGGTGCACAGATTTTTTTCTAACCAGAGAAGAGGAGGAGTTAAGAACATGTGAAGGAAAACCACATGGAGACACCAAGGTCAGTGCAGAAGGAGGGGCAGGAGGTACTCCAGGCACCAGAGTCAAGATTCCTTTGCAGGCCGTGGTGAGACCGTGATGAATCAGGTTGTTCCCCTGCAGTCCTTGGGGATCCACAGGGGATGCACAGATCCACCCACAGTCCATGGGGATCCACAGGGGATGCACAGATCCACCCACAGCCCATGGGCATCCACGGGGGATGCAGAGATACACCCACAGCCCGTGGGGGTCCACATGGGATGCAGAAATCCATGCACAGCCCGTGGGGGAGGTGCCCACCCTGGAGTGGATGGATGCCTGGAGGAGGCTGTGGTCCTTTGAGAGACCAAGTGGAGAGAGGGGGCCCTGCTTCCAGGCTGGAGCAGCCTGTTCCTGGAGGACTGCACCTCATAGAGAGACCCACACCACAGCAGTTTTGAGAGGACTGCTGCTCATGAGATTGGGACCACACTGGAGAAGTTCATGGAGAACTATCTCCTGTGGGAGGGACCCCATGGTCACAGGGGAAGGACTCCTCCCGTGGAGCAGTGGAAGAAAACCTTGGATGACAAAATTACCAAAACATCTTCCCACTGTTTCCCYRCCCTGTTGRTGGGAAGAAGGGAGGGGCTGGGGGAAAAAAAGGGGGTTTTAAGGGCTTATTTTACTTCTCATAATCCTYGTCTGAYTTTGTTAGTAATAAATTCATTTTTTTGCTTTTAAGTTGAGCCTGCTTTGCACTTGGAGTATTTTCTCCCGATCCTCATATCAACTCATGAAGCCTTCATTAAATTTTTCTCTCCTCTGGCCAGCTGTAGCTGAGAGGGCAAGTGAGTGACTTTCATGGGTACCTGGCATTTGGCCAGTGTTAAACCATGACAAATACATTTAGGAAAAATCTCTCTCCCCAGTTTACCACATTGACCTCTATTGCATTCATCTGCAGATCAACATATCCAATCACTACATACCAAATCACAACACCCAAATCATGATCTTAGAGAAGAGACAGGAATGAGGATGAAAGCTGGAAAAGACTAAAGAAGCTCAAAAGAACTCAAGACTCAAAGCTCAAAAGAACTGCCCATCCAGACCTGCAGCCAGTCTGCTCATGGCAAGTCTCATAGACTGCAATTGCAATGTGCTTTCCTTTGAATCTGAGGGTCCCTTCCCCTGCAACTCTACCTGGCTGTGAGAACAAAACCCTGCTCTGCACTCCTACAGGTGCAAATATGTGGAATTGTACTCTAAGTGCCCCTCCAATGCAGCTGTAGAACAACACAACAGCATGAAGGAGTGTATGAAGCTATAGTTTTGTGGAGTCACAGTGCCTACTTGGATCTTGTTGAAGGGCAGAAACAGGTCCCAAGAGACATTTTAACTGCTGAAATATAGCTGGGAATTATTYGGAAAGATTGGTAGCTGGGGCTACCAATGGGCCAAGCTGATRCAAGTAGCATCTCTAACAACCTACTTCCATAGACAAACTTATTTCACTTATTGGGAATTTTCTCAGCCAATGTAAATTAATAATATTGCTGTAGTCCTTAGGTATATGGAGAGACGGTGACGATTAGTCCAGCACTCTGGTTCTGTTTCCTAGTTTTATTCTGGTAAGCCACAACCTCTCTGTCTTCGTGAAATGGTTGTAAAAATTATGTTCTGTGTCAAAGATTAACCCAGAAAGATCTATGGGAAACAACACTATCATAACCATACCACTGTATTTATAGCTCCCTCTCATGGTACCTATTCTAAAATAAGCATTTGCAGGAAGAATTAGATCAATGTAACTATAGCAGAAAAAAACTATGACAGTAAATTTTCCATGCAGACAAACTCTAAAGAATTCATACTGAACGAGAAATGTGTAAGAGTTGCAATATTCTTATGACCTTGAATTCTTCAGAAATCACATCTCTTATGGTAAGTGTAGCCACACYGTAGGGTTTTTTTAGTTTGGTTGTACTGCTTAGCTCATTAATCCATAACGCATGATTTTCTCAAAGACACATTTTATGCAGCATGACCCTTAATTTTTAGATTGTAGATTAAAAAACAAAAGGCAATCACATGCTTTGTTCAAATCAGATCTTTGTTTTTTTTGTTTTTTGACTTATAGTAAAATTTCTTAAGGTGTTTGAACTAGGTAAGGGAGATGAAGAATTATAATAGGAGGGGGAGAGTAGTGACAGTTTTAGAGCTACATTTTTGACTTGAAAGACATGTGCATAATAACAATTAAATTACCTCAGCACCAGTATTTTGCAGCACAAAAAAATAGAAGTTGATYGAGGAGAAAGAGGTGAATCTCAAGTGATCATGAAAGCTCTTTTCTGAAGTCCCATATCTTGCAAGTATTTATTTAGGTTCCCATGTACAACATTTGTACTTATCACAAACATGCTTGCAAATAAATGTATACAACCAAGTGTTTATCAATAAGCAAACAAAAGGGGTCATGAATAGGAATGAAATTATATGGTAGAATCTATTTATAACTATAGTTACCAGACAGCTTTAACTGCAATATACTTGGTAATTAAGTGGATGTTTACTTCTGTTATCTATAATCAGACAGCAGGCTATGGAGAGAAATCTAGATAATGATGGTCCTCATTCTGCTTCTCCTGCTGAYACTGATTTCAAAGGGAAGCAGTCAAAGAGACCCTCAATACATATCATCTCTAGGTATAAGAGAAGTGTTATTTTGAAGAAAAAAAAAAAGATTCTAAATCAAATAAATGTTCCAAATGATGCATTGTGAAGATTTATGTTACTCTACATCGATTAAGAGTAGAGTAAAGAATCACTTCCATATTTGCAGCAGAACATAATCGTATACATCACTCAGAGCGAAAAGAGGCCATTTAGGTACAGAACAGAACACACAAATTCAAAGTGTCTACAACTGATCATAAGGAAGTAAAACTCAAAGCTTCAGGTGATYAAGTACAAGGAACAAGGCTTTTTTTGCACTAAGATCAAGATGTTTAAGCASTCTACAACTATTTCACAATAACAGTGTTCACAGGAAATCACAACAGGAAAAGAACTGAAATTTTGTCAGATGAAAGTGGTTTATGAGGTATGAGATCAGAGATGACAGTGCTGATTGAATAAGCCAGCTGCTGCCTGCTAGATTACTCATCTACAGAACTCTCTCAATATGTTTTCAGATTGTCAGGATTCAACTCCTGTGAACTATTTTCCTTTGAAGTAGAGTCACATAGCTGGAGATAAGTATAAAATCTGTGCACTGTACCATTTAAATTAAACCTTAGGAGCAAACAATTATTCTGTAGCAAAAGTGTTATCCATCATTAGGAAATTCTATCCAGGAATTAGGGGGTTTCCCCACAAAGGAGGTGGCAGGATTAATAGCCCAGCTGAAATGCATCTACAGCAATACACGTGTATGGGCAACAGACAGGAGGAGCTGGAAACCATTGTGCAGCAGAAGACTGTGACATAGCTGCCATCACAGAAATATGGTAGGATAACTTGTGTATAGAGTTGAGAATTTATGGCTAGGACGATGAGATGGATATCCTGGTGGGAGTCTCTTACAGACCACTCAACCAGAATGAAGAAACAGATGAAATATTCTATAAGCAGTTGGGAGAAGCATCACCATGGGGAATTACAACTTGCGAGATATCTGCTGGAAATAAAGTACAGCAGAGAGGAAACACTTTAAGAGCTTCCTGGAGTGCTTGGAAGATAACTTCCTGAAATCTGGTAAGTGAGGCAGCTAGGGGAGGTGTCCACTTGACTCTTTGAACAGAGAAAGAGTGGTGGGTGATGCGATGGCTGAAGGCCATTTTGGGCACTGTGATAATGAGCTGATAGCTTTTGATTCTCAGAGAAGTAAGGAGAGTCAGCAGACCTGCCACCTTGGCCTTTGGAAGGACAGACTTTGGCTGACTGGTTGGGAGAGTCCCTTGGGAGGCAGTCCTGAGGGGCAGAGGAGTCCAGTAAGGCTGGGCATTCTTCATGAAAGTAAAATACATGAAAAGCACAGAAGCAGAGCATCCCCATGTTGTGAAGGATGAGCCAATGGTGAGGAAAAGCACCCTGGCTGAACAGAGAGCTGTGGCTGGAACTCAAAATAAAAATGAAAAGTTTTTAACCTTTGGAAGAATTGGATAGCAATGCAAGAGGATTTCATTTGCTTATTCTGGGAAAAAATTAGAAAGCCAAAACCCCAACCAGAAATTAATCTGACTACTGCTGTAAAAGACAATAAAAATGTTGATATAAATACATGAGTGAGAAAAGAAGGACTAAGGAAAATCTCCATCCTTGTTTTGATGCAGGGGGGAACATAGTGGCAAATAATGAGGAAAAGACTGAGGTGCTTAATGCCTTCTTTGCCTCAGTCTTTAACAGTAAGACCAGTTGTTCTCTGGGTAACAGCRTCCTAAGCTGGAAGACAGGAACAGAATGAAGCCCCCATAATTCAATGGCAAATGGTCAATGACCTGCTAACATCATTTGGTCTATGGGACCAGATGAGATTTACCCAGGGGTATTGAGGAAGTGCTCACAAAGACATTTTCCATAATTTGCCAGTAGTCCTGTCTAACTGAGGAGGTTCCAGGTGGCTGGAAGTTCACAAATGTGACACCTATCTACAAGGAGACCTGGACAGGAGATCCAGGGAACTACAGTCCTGTCAGTCTGACCTTTGGTGCTAGGGAATGTCACAGAGTTGATCATTTTGAGTGTCRTCACATATCACATGCAGGACAACCAGGGGATCAGGCTCAGACAAGATGAGTTTRTGAAAGGCAGGTCTTGCTTGATCAACCTTATCCCCTTCTACAGCAAGGTGAACTTGTTAGTGGATGAGGGAAAGGCTAATGATGTTATCTACCAGGACTCTAGTAAAATTTTTGATACTATGTGGAATTGCATTTTCCTGGAAAAAGTGGCTGCTCCTGGTTTGGACAAGTGTACTGTTTGTAAGAAAAAAAACTGGCTGGATTGCCAGGCTTAGAGAATGGTGGTAAATGGAGTTAAATACGGTTGGTGGCCTGTCACAAGTGGTATTCCTAGAGCTCAGTGTTGGGGTGAATCAAGATTAATATCTTTATTAATGACCTGGATGAGCAGATGSAGTGTACCCTCTATCAGTTGGCAGATGACACCAAGTTGGGCAGGAGTGTTGATCTGATGGAGGGTAGAAAGGCTCTGCAGAGRGATCTGGACAGGCTGGATCAATGGGCCAAAGCCAATTGTATGAGGCTCAAAAGGGCACGTGCTGGTTCCTGTGGCTGGGTTACAACAACTCCAGGCAGTGCTACAGGCTGGGGCAGAGTGGCTGGAAAGCAGCTCAGTGGAAAATGACCTGGGGATGCTGGTGACAGCAGCTGAACATGAGCCAGCTGTGCCCAGATGGCCAAGAAGGCCAAGGACATCCTGGCGTGGATCAGGAATAGTGTGGCCAGCAGAACCAGGGCAGTGACTGTCCCCTTTGCCAGGCCATACCTTGAAATATTTAAAAGATGTAGATGTGGCACTTGGAATATGGTTTAGTGCTGGACTTGGTTGTGCTGGATTAACAGCTGGACTCAATGATCTTGAAGGCCTTTTCCAACCTAAACAATTCTACAATTCTGGGATTTTGTACAGTAAACCAAGACCCAAATAGACAACCCCAAGCACACGTAGTCACATATGAAAACTGAGATCTAGAAGTTATTGAGTGATTGCAGTAGTCCTTTAACTTGGATACACTTACACAAACTAAAAGTGGAAAGCAAAATTCCTTTCTTTTTCAAAGCAACCCCACGCAAGACCCAAACTCACAACTAAACACTGCCATGACACCACCATCCATTCTTTTTTAGCCTTGTATACAGTGCAATAATTCACTCTGAGGAGACCTCAGAGAAGAAAATGCTGAAATAAAAACAAGCACATTTTTTCTTAGCARTTAAGAATCACTCTTCAGGTCTTCAACACAACCAAAAATACGTGAGACTTCAAAATCCTTTTCAGCAACGTTTCCTGCTGACTGTTGCAGGTGGGAGAAGGAGCTTCCACAAAGAACTGCAGCTGAGTCTCTGCAGGTGAAGGCAGCAGGTGAGGGCAACAAAGCTGGCTGCTGAACCTAGAGGATAAAGAGCATTTGAAAGYGATCAGGAAAGGCAGAAGGGAAGGTAACCCTGGGTGATGGARATTTGAAAAGAATTGTTATGTTAAAGGCTAAACACTGGGTGATATAAATAGTGAAACTATATGTTTGGTATGAGAATTTGCAAGAGCATTTTGTGCTGGAATAGAAATTCAGGAGCTCAAAATAGAAATGCTTTATATTGAATAGTGAAAGGGACTTCAAAATTTTCCACTCAGTATTTTTACACTCACTTAGGCAAGGATTCCATACACCATGAGATTAATAAAGACGTATTTCGGAAGCCATCTTATTTGTAAAAAATCACRTATCAATTCTATTATGGTTGGATTTCACAGATCACATATTGGAAACAGCAATTTTCCATTTTGCAAGACTTCATACCACTGGAAAAACCTTCTTTCCTCTGTTAATAGGCCTTTAGATTAATATATTGATASTATTTTGGACAAAAATTTGCAATATAAATATGCTGATTTAATTAGTACTCTTAATAGTAGATCACAAGCTAAAGCAATGSTCCAGATATCTAGCATTCTGTTGACAATAATACCTGTATGCAATGGATAGAGACCTGGTATTTTAGTCAGTATGTCAGTGATAACATACTGTGAGAAGAGTTGTTATACAGATGACTGCCAAGTGGCATGTCTCATCTAGATATCTTGAAAGTCACAAAGACTCGTTTCTCAGAAAGCAATACAATTATTTTTTCAAAATGTAGATAACAATTATGTTGTAGGAATAATGTAAATATTTACAGTGGAGCTCAAGATGAAAAAAAAAATTACCTCAGCTGAAAGAGATCTTACTCAATACTTTGAAACAAATATGGCAATGCTTTGTTCCAGYGCTCTTAAATCTAGTTCCTCTCCATAATCTTTATTAGGATGCAAAAACCTTCATATCAATGTCTAGAATGTCCCAGGTTTTTTCTCTTATCACTAATAAKTCCTTCAAAGTAAAACAGCTTATAGGCAAAATATAACCCTTCTTTTCCAAAATRTATTAATAAATACATATATTTTTARATCTGTATATATATACTTAAAGAGTGATGGTCCTTTATGATTTAATTTCAGTATTATTTGTGCAAGGTCAAAAAAAAATCACATGTCCACTGAGAAGCTGCAGAAAGTAAATTTACCTCCTAAAATGAAGATTGAAAGGCAAATCATCCCAGTGTGTTTGTCTGTAACATAWTATTTTTAAGAAGTGGATAAGCACACACCTAAATTGCACATCAATATAAAAAAATGTTGATGTTTTAGACAGGAGATGGACACAATAAGCAGAAAGCATTATTTCTGAAATAGATGATGGAAGAATTTTTGCCTGATAAAAGCTTCAAGAAAATAAATGTTCAATTTCAGAGAGTTTTGAATAATAAAAAGATAATTGAAACTTACATCTTGAAGCATGGTAGTTAGTGTCTTCTGTCTGTTAAAATAAATTTGGTTTTGCACTTCTACAGATATAGTTCTTTAGTACTAAAAATACACAATTTGCCTGCTTTTGTAACATAAGTACACATAGCAGCTTGAAGTCCCTTCTCAAATATAAGCTGAAATGTCTAAGTATTACTAAAAGAAAAGAAGAAAAATCGTAATTTCATTCTGAAATGGGGCTTGCAAAGGACATTCAGATGTCCAACTGAGTTACAGCAGCACTATAGTACAATCCTGTAGTACCTTTCACAAAGGATCTCTGTGTTCTCTTCAACTTAGTACAATTCAAAACACCTTAAGTAAAGTTTTTCTCACCAGKTATATTTTGAAACAGTTTTCTAAAAAGTGCTAAGACAAATATTTTTGAATACAAACATTCAATTTCTTCTGAAGAACAACAATATTCACTAAAATATCCAGCTCCAAGATGTCCATAGTAGGCTCCAAACAATGAAAGAAATGTTTCCTYTAAAACCAATTAACTATTAAACTGAAGTAATAGTAGATAAAATATCTGTAAGAAAACAGCATCATTTCCTAAAGAATCAATATAAGATGAAGAAAAAAAAAAGATATCTAAGAAACACAGAGCCCTGATCACCAGGAACAGTATCGTGGGAAAGATAACATTGAAATGCAGCATGGAAAACCTGGACTGATATGACTGCTGAAGAAACCTCAGTTTTCTTGATTTCTGYTTATTTCCATTATCTGCCTGAATGTGATGTAGAATAACAAAGAAATAAATTTTATTTGAAAAGCTGCTACGTCTCAAACAGCCTGTGAGCAGTCATCAGGATCATTGAGGAGACATCACATTCCTTCCTTCCCTCATCCCATTACTGCTCAGGTTTTCTTGCTCTTAGCTCTTTGTGCCTTCCAGTCAGCTTCCTCACAGTTATCCTTTGGCACTGAGGTGAAATATTACCCTGCTCCGTTTCAGTTAGTATCATCACAGCACCACCTCTTTGAGACTGGTTTCATCCTGAAGTAGGAAAAGATAGAAAGTCTGGGCATTTCTCCAGAACTGTCAGTCCAAGAGTTTCAACACAAAACTCTGCTCCAGTAGCACCTTGATAACAGAGGATTGGGAGGTGAATAACATAATGCCTTTATTCATTTTGAAGAACACCAGAAGAAATTTAGCTACCAGTCCAGGTATTATCACATGATAGGAAACACACAGGAAAGTCAAGTCAGGAGCCACATAAAAATAATAACATGGGAAGCAGCTGACATAGTTTCTTTGAGACTGAGATGTGCAACAGTTCCCACTGGCATTTTCTAGCAAAATTATCAGACTGACATCACCAGTTATAAAAGGAAATAAATTAGTATATCCATCTTCTTGTAAAAGAGTGAAATGTGTCCAAAATAATGAATAACTATAATAGAACATTTTTTGTATTGAAAAACTAAACAGAGGGGTTTTTCAGAACAGAAAACTTGGAGATTTTTAGATTTTTCATATATCTATTTTCCCTGTTTGCATCTGGATGCAAACCAGGATCAAGCAAGGAAAACAAAGGTCCAAAGAAAAACACACTTCTCAACATTCAAGWTGAATGCTAGAAAGAAACTGCTTAGATTTCACTGTGGTACAAATGGACTTTAGTTTCTCAAAAGTGTGTCCTTTTCTGCATAAACCATCACATTATAATGGGACGCTTCTAATGAAAAAAAACAAAACAACAAAACACAACCCACAGAATATTTTGGAAGTTTAAATGTTCATATTTGAGGCCATCTCTGACAACATGAGGAAACAAATGGCACGGTTTCCATTTTCCTTCCATTTCAAAGGTCTGAAGAGTAAGACACTTTCGGCTAACTTGAAAAAGGTGACATAAAAGTTCACAAGACATGCACAACATATTTGGAAACCTCCAAACGCTGGTGGTAAGCACTGCTGGGCAATTCTACTTTCATAAATGAATGACTGGCATTTTTCTGTGATATATATCAAATGCTACAGAAYTAAAAAGAGCTAGGGTTTACCATGCCTTTGGAAAGTGCTATAAAATAAACTCTAAAGACCTTTCTGTGAGATCAGCAATATGTTTAAAGTGAATCATTCCTAAAATAAACAGGGGGGATTTGTTTTATTCCAAAAAGCAGAACAATTATCATAAGCAATAGAAACAGAAAAAAAACCTAGAAAAATCAAAAATTCAATTAGAAAAAAATTAGATGAAAACATCTTAGACTCTTGCAGAGTGTTCTCTGACACAAAGGTTAAATTTARAATTTATTTGTAAATTTAATCTGGAAACATCACTTGAAGTAAGAGCAGATAAGGAAACAAAGATTTCATTAAAAAACCTCAGATGACCCACTCAGAAATTTTTGTAAAATGCTGAAGCAAAGGAATACCTTTTATACTAGTGGTGAAGAAGCAGAAAATAATYTAAATCCAGCTTTTTATCTTGTATGGAGAACACAAAGTAAGCAAACTCAGGGTTGTTAAGCTTTGAAAGTAAGTGCCTTTGTAGGAATACAAATGTTTAATTTTTGGAATTGAATCTGGAAAGCAACATTTYTAGGGAAAAATGTCTATGAAAGACTTTATTGTGCTGTTTAAAGTTTTCAAACAAATTTACAGCCMTTACCAGGAGAGGTATCTACAGGTGTTCATACAAAACAGTCTTTGTCAACTGTAATTTTTGCACTACTCAGAAAGAGCTGAGTGTTCATTACAATACAAYGATGCAAGGATGACTGAAGAATGTCAGTGCTTATTTAATCAAAGATTTGTCAGTTGCAAGATACTTTTCTGTCTTGGCCTTCTGCATGTTTTGGTATAACCACAGCTACCAACTAACCACCACACAGCTGTTTGCTCACTCCTTCACTCCTCCACTCCCCTCTCCCCTCTCCCATTGGGATAGGGATGAGAATTGGAAAAAAGATATAACCTGTGGGTTGAGATAAAAGCAGTTGAACAGTTGAAAAAAAAAACAATAGCCATAGAAATAATAACAATAACTATTATGATGAAAAGGGAGATAACAAAAAGAGAAGAGTGATGCACAATACCATTTCTCACCACCTGCTGACTGATGCCCAGCCTGTCCCTGAGAGGAAAATGGCCTCTCCTGGCCAGCTTCYCTCAGTTTATATACTGGACAAAATTTTCTATGGTGTGGAATATCCTTTTGGCCAGTTTGGGTCAGCTTTCCTGGCCATGCTCTCTTCCAGCTTTTTTTGCACCTGCTCACTCTCAGAGCAAGGGAAACTGAAAAGTCCCTGACTTAGGGCAAGCTCTGCTCAGCAACCACTAAAACATCAGTGTGTTATCAATATTATTATCACCCTAAATCCAAAATACAGAATTGTACCAGCTGCTAGGAAGAAAATTAACTTTCCCAGCTAAGCCCAGGACAAYGGTACTTTCAGTTTTCAAGCAGTGAAAAGTCAAAGATGTTGTGTCTTCAAATGTGTCTTCATAAAACTGTCAGTGCTAGGGGGTTTGATTTAAACAAGTACAGTTTGAAAAGGGTTGCTTGGTTATTTTCAGAGAAAATCAGATAAACACTTTAAATTAAAGCTATTTTTAAGAGATCAGCATAATTGCAAACATTCCTGGAGTGGAGCACACGATATTTCCTAATGAACTGTTGCAAAACCATCTAACCAGAGTGCCAAAAAATTTTCTACTAGTTACATCACTTTTCATTATTTACCAATATTATAGATGCCATAATATACAAGCCATATGAAATATAATCCAAACTCTGAAGATCTTACAGTCTTGAAGCAAGCCACACTGCCACAAGCAAGTAATAAATTAATATAAATATATATACACATATTTAGCATAAAGGTACACGTTTCCTAGTGTGGGTTGTTTTGGGGTTTTTTCCTAATTGTTGTATATCTACCTTGAGGCTTCCAAGATTCAGTATCTATATACTCTGAAAGATAGTTTCTGTCTTCAACAATTTAACTATCAAGATATATTTTCTGCAGTTTCTCAGAATTCTTCATCATGAGAGTAACTATGACARGCTATTTTGTATGGACTAAACAATGTATGTGCTAACCTCCTTTTCATTTCACATGACAAAGTTGACAGCATGCTKTAGAAATTAGATGACACACAAGTATAAATATACCTAAAAATTCAGTAGCTAGAAGATACAAGGCATGCCTCATCAGCAAGTTTCTGCTGAGATAGAAGGGCATCTTTATCTGTCCACTTCCTATTTGCTCACTGCCTACTACTTTGGAGTCTGAGTTAGAGCTTATCACATTGGAAAAAAAAAWTATTACTTTTAAAGAGCTCAATTTTATCCAAGTTTATTCTCGTTAAGCTTGACCACTGTCACACTCAGGTTTGCTGACTTAAGAAAAACAGGAAAGAGTTTTTTCCATGTCATATCACATTCTCATTCCATCTTATTCTGTTCCAAAATATACTAAGAAAAAAAAAGCTAAGCATGAAACTGGAAAATAAAGAAGAAAGGTAAATATAGTAGTGAAGAATCTGTGAGAAAGGATACTTTTGTTTTTGCATAAGAGTTTCAAAATTTTTTGTCTAGTCAATGGCTTTAAAGAGAGCAAGAACTGTAGACATCACATCTTCATAAGAAATAATTGTAAACCAATCCATAACCATGTTCTGTTGTCTTGAAAGAAAAGTGAAAAAAGAAAAGTGAAAAAAGAAAAAAAAAAAAAAAAGAAAAAAAAAGGGGAAAAATAGTTTGTGGTATTGGATAAAATACTTTCTGGTATTGGATGTAAGTTGCACTGCAACAGTGGAAAACTACAACTACATATGTTAATTTCCATATTTGGGCATTGTATGAGCACTTCATATGTAAAAAGCACTCTTCAGTCTGATCAATCCAAAGCTTCATACTGTTGGAAGAAACAGGAGGAAAACTGTGGAGAACAGGGACATGAAAATTGCTTAAAATATGTATCTAGGCAATGCTATGGTACCAGTTCCACTCGCAGACAGAGGGTAGAGAGCTGAACATGGAGCGGGGTGACAATAGACAATATTTCCTGCAGTTCCTGTGTTCTTAATCATGAGAAATTATGTAGACAAATAAATTTTGTCTCAGCAGCTTCCACTGCAGTCAAAAAAGCTTTCCATTTTCTTGATTTTCTTTGATGTTAGCTTATTTTATATAGATCATGCAAAGTGGGAAAAAAACGAAAAATAATGGAGGAAGGAAGAAAATGTCAGAGTATGGCGAGTTTTTGTCAGAAAAACCAGTACCGATATCAGATTTTGTGAACCATTGTCCAGTGTTAGTTCCACAGAAAAAATTAAACGGAGAAAATGTGTACAGAACTAAAAAATCCCCCCCAAGACCGCCAACACCCCCCCAGTTTTCTACTTGAATGTCTTCATAGTAAAATTGTGAGAAATCTTTGAAATAATATTTTAAAAGGTCTTGAATCCACACAAACTTTAAAAATTAATGAGAAGAAGCATGGACATTTTTTTCTTGGGGCATACAGACTCTCATATCYTTTTATCAGCATGAAAATAATATTTACACTATTTTACATGGAACRATATCTTCTCTTTATTGTATTTTAAGTGAAAAATATAAGGGCACTTCTCACACCAGTATTTGTGATCAGTAAGATCATAAGACATGTTCAAAAAAATTTCTTGTAAAAATAGGTATATTCTTTGCTGATAGAAGTTTAGATAATKATATGCATATATTGTCAATACCAAACATATCACTGAGACCCAGTACTTTGAATAGTCTCTTATCAAACTGATTTAAAATTGAAGTATTTTTTATGACTTAGTTTGTGTTAAATTTACATTACTGTTTCTTTSGATTAAATATGGGAAGCTTGCAAAATGGATGTTTGGAAACTGAACAGTCACAAATATCTACAACTTCAGGACGTAGTTTATGGAATATGATAGACTGAAGTGAAAGCGACTTAGATTCAAATTAAAACATACAGTTTGTAACAGAATTTAAACATTAACCAAACGTTTCCTAGCATGAATAGGCACAAGAATTTAATCTTATTTCAAAATAGGGATTTTTAGAAATCATATTTCATCTTATGGACTTTTTATAACCAATAAAAACCTTCTTTATTTATGTCAGTTTGTTTAAGTTTTGGTATTTGAACAGCCTCAGAAAAACACAACAGTAGCTGAGCAAGAACTGATCATGGATCCCACACCCTTCAGCATAGTGTGTCACAATTGTTGCTTCTACCCTTCTGACCTCAATTATAAAGGATAAAAATCTTACCGTTGTGAATTAAACTAACTTCATTGTCTGAATCTGTAACTKGAGCTTTGTTGTCCTGGTAACTACAAAAGTAGCCATGCCATGTAACAGTTCCATTTATAGTGATTAATTTTTATGTGAGTGTATGGAAAATGTCTAACTTCCTACAGTTAGTCCTTCTCACAATAAATACCTGACTATTAATGTTAATCCCAAACTTTGATTTCCATGAATATTTTGCACACACTTAAGTGATTTTGCCAGAAAAACTTCATAAATGTAGTTCAACTAAAAGCATTAAAAACATATGGTATTCAACAGAAAATATATTTCAAAGCTGTCACTAAATGACTAATCCTGTGGCCTCCATATTTCACTAGACACATCATTTATGTAATTTTTATTTTATTTCTGAATTGTGATAGCTCTGTTAGAGATGAATGAAGTTGATCCAGGATGAATCCATATGTGAGCTGGCAGGAGATAAGTATATGTCATGAGCAATTAGATTATTTTTGTTCTGTATTTGACTTGTCATTGATTACTAAATTTTCCCTTTTGAGTCCTATCTTCACCTCTCACATACAGCACAGATTGACATGACAGYTTCTTGCCAGGATATTACTTGAAGTCTAATGCTGTCTTGTTGTTAGAAAAAAGAATGTCAACTTTTTTAACATTCTTCAATGAAGAAACTTTACATTCTTTTAAAAAAAATATATATCAAAAGAAGATGCAATAAAATGGAGATTTATGATGTATACATTATCCTGTAAATTCTTAAGTATCTAAAAGTTAGTCTTAAACCAGATATCCCTTTAAAAATATCTTTACTTAGTCAATATTGGGGAAAAAATATTTTAACCATATTAAGCTTGTTTTTTGAGATATATCCTTCTTGTGACACCACAACAGTAATCTCCACTGTTGCTGGTCAAAAACAATTCTTCCATCAGAAAAAGAAAARAGAAGGTAGGGGAAATATTTACAATTAGTGTATTTGTAAAATTAAGAATAAAATCCTTTCTTTTCCCAGCCCCTCCTCTTTTAAAACAAATTCACATTTGTCTGTCTGTAAGGCCTATTATGTATGTATCTTACAACATTTCATATATATTCCATCACAAATGATTCCATTGATAGCGGCACARGGGGAAAATAAATTGCAACACCTGACACTGAATAATAGTTGGAAAAATCTCTAAGTTTTTGTACCACTTTTATGAAATTCTGATCAAGCATAATTGCCCATCTCATCTCCATACCAAATGTCAGAATGTTCAGGCTGAGGTTCTAACACTGAAAAAACTGGTTGTTGTCAGGGACCTTGCCTACAATATGATGCTGGACATTTATCAAAATTTATACCAACAAGATACAAAAAAGTAATATATTTAAATGAATACATGAAATTTACAAAACTCTTTATATCAAGCTGCTWATTAATGCATGGCCACTCGGGCTAAATGCTGTTCCTTTGCATGTCTTTGGTGGGTTTCATCAGAAGATTGCAGAAAATCCTGTGATGAGCTGTGCCGCAGCAAGTACCTAAGGAAATGGCACTGACAGTGACACCATAATATCAGTTTGGGCATCCTCTGGAGCTAACAGAAGTGAGTTTGACAGTGCCATATGCTTAGGAATGAAGGAACTCTCAGAGGATAACAGGTGACCCTCACTCTTACCCAGGCAATGCTAATTATCCAATAAAATAATTGCCAAAAGGCTTTTCTGGAATATCTGAAAAAGTTGGGTTTGTGCAGGCAAACATTGGAGTGAGGAATTTAGCTAAGATAGAGACAAGATTTTAGAACAATCTTTGGAGGTCTTTCAATTCACTGTAATTATGTTCCAGAAAGACTGTGCAGTTGCTACAGAATATTCGGTCAGAGTTCCTAAAAAAGGGACTCTGATTTGCTAAACATTAAGTATAATAAAAATCCTGGACCCCAGACTAAGAAATGAGTGACATTGAATCTAAAGACTTAGTGATCAGGAGAAAGGGGTGGTTTAGGAAATGTCTAGATGAACAACTGACCAGGAATTATTTTAAATGATGCAAATATACAGGTGTCCTGTAAAAAACAGTCCAAATAACATCCAAAAAATGCTTTAGAATGACTTCCACTGTCTAGTGACTCTAGTCAGAGCTATAAATGAAACACATTTACATCTGCATGAGACAATTTGAATCAATATTCTCATTATAGGACAAACAGACAAATCTTCTGAAAAAATAGCAACCCTTTTATACTTCTAAGTATGAAACACAAAAAGTACAATGATTTACCAGCTGTATTCATGTTCTCACCACATTCCTTAGTTTACAGTGGATTCTATAAAATACAGTGAAGTTTCAGGAGGAAAAAAATCACTTTTGACTTTGTAAGACAAAGAATATAGTTCCCACTCAGACTCTTGAAAAGGTCTTAACATTTCAAATCTGAATTGATGTTGTATCCTTGAACAGGACCAAACCTGTGAATTTCTACTTTTCAAAATTTAGACTGTGTAAGCTTCTCAACTGAAAAAAAAATGAAAAAAAATTATCTAAACTTTTATTGGATTTTTTCATTCATTAGTTTTTCATGGATTTTTTTCCATTAGTTTTTTGGGTTTTTTTCTCTTCCAGTTAAAAAGTAGGTTTTATGATTATAACTACTAGAAAATGTCAAYGCATATTTATAAAAAATATGACAGCAGACATGCATTGAAAATTTTTTCCACTTTGCAGAAAAAAACCACAAAACAATCTTTATTTGGTAAAAGTAAATGCAACTGAGAAAGCCAGTATAGCAGGAACTTGAGAAAGGACTAAGATTTTACTTTGTGTAAATTGGAGAAATAGGGGGAGCTCAGGACAGGACTAGAATACCATTTAAAAGCTCTTYGTCACACTATATATATACCAGCCCACAGTCACGCCACTTATTCTAATTTTCATTTTACTGAAAACCTTACTACTTCTTCTATGTTAATTTCCAAATTTAAGACTTAAGAAGAAGGAAGGGCTGTTCCTTCAAAAGAGACATGAGAAATATGCAARTCTGTGTGCTTGGTGAAGAAGTGGCAGACAGAATTGCTACATTAAATACAGAATCAACAAAGACTACAAACTGTGTGGAGTAAAAAAAGAGTGAACAACAGGAAACTCATGTAGAGTTTCTGCCATTTCTGTACACAAGTATAGGATACTGCAGTCTCTCTGTAAAAAAATACTACAACCTCTGTAAAAAAGAAAGGTCAGCTTTTAGCTATTTTGCTGTGCAGTGGCACTGGAAAGGCCAAAATATCCAAACAGGAAGCATCACTAAATTTATTGGCAATGGCTCAATGAGAGCACACACTAGCAAAAACACTTCAGCAACAGTGCTGGCAGCTGCCTGCTGAGAGAGAATTCTGCTAACAGAAGAGTTGGCTGGGAAAGGTAGAAGAAGAAAATAACTTCAGCAACTGGAAGCCAACCATCTCTSTCTTTCTCTGAATCAATCTCACTGAGAGTTACAGTAAGTTGTCATACTGGGAGACACCACAGAAAATGAAATGAGCAGCAACAGCACGACTAGAAATTGCTCATCAACAGACATRCTAAAAATGTGCTGTGAAATATGGACAAATTTTCTCTCTGGGAACTGTGGTCCATATAAGCCAAAGCCAAAAAAGTTGCATATTTTCAAAAGTTATTGAGTAATTTAACCCTAACCACTAGAGTTTTATATTTTCAACTGGAATCATAGAAGCATGGAATTGTTTAAGTTGAATTGGACCGTTAAGATTATTGAGTCCACTGTTAAATTACAGTTATCATTAAGAATTTGTTTTCACTAGAAATTTTACATCATTCCCTATTAATACATTTGAAGTAAAATATTGAAGTTAGTTAATAATAAAACCAGCAGTACATTATTAAATAAATCGAGTATCTTGACACAGATTAGAGAGGATTCTGAGAGAGGTACAGAGGAAGTTTATTTATATTAGGGCATAAATGAGAAAAAAGYTGTGGATCAGTATCTGAAATCAACTAATGAGTATTGTGCTTGGTGACAGTCAAATACCAGAAAATAGGTATGTGTATTTGTCTTCTTTAGGAGGTTCTGTGTATTTGTGCTATATTGGTTGCAGAATGTAAGACCATATTTTGMACTGTAACATCCTATTGAGTTACAAATGAGGGAGTTGTAACTTCAATGAGAYCAGATGTCTACCAGCTGTTCATAAACAGGAATGATCCTTACTCTAGAAAAGATACATGAACATCTTTTAAAAAGTAAAACAATATTTTTTTTGCCTTTAGCAATGTCTGTTGCAAATACCAGTAGSTGCAAAGACTACTTAGGATGTTATAAACAAATATTTCACTGCATTTTACTTCACCCTGTCTCAAGGCAAAATGAGGCAACTGTTGACAACAAAGTCCATGACATGGCCAATTGAACAACTGAAACATTAAAATACACTGTGTGTTTTGGACACCTAACACATTACCTACTGTGTCAAAAGAGAAACACAATGAGCCCTTTTTGATCTTCATAGCCCAGAGAGTTTACCAGAAGCGGATGAGTTTTCCTCACATTCTGATATGTRCTCTGGGCTGCATGCTTGAATTCTGAGGGTCACAGAAAGTGTGCCACAGCTCGGGAAGTGGGGGCAATAAAAGTGAACATATCTGAGAAAAGAAAAGCTGTGCTTAATGAGCATATTTCTTTTCTGTTGCAACTGTTTCTAGACAAAGCTTCTCCCAGACCTATCTGAAATTCATAAAAAAACACTGCATACACCATGGATATTGTCCTGGAAAAAAACATAGAGTCACACTGGAATAAGATCGGGCATCTGTCTTCCCTTAGTTCTAAGGGGACAATTGAAAAATTCCATTCTAATTTTTTCCGGCCTGGGAAAATTGAATATTGTCATTTGGAACTTCCCTGGGTATTTTTATTCTTTCTTATATGTGATGAGGTTAGACTATCAATCTTACTATTTTAAACCACAAGGAAAATTGAGACAAAAGAGAGTATCACAAGCATACATCATAAGCATTTTCTCCTGGTTTGACTTCTTTTAGATGGCTTGGAAAGCCCCAGATGGGCTTGGAAAACTATCTGAGATATTTCCTATTTGTGGTCTGGATAAAGAGGAGAGGAAGAAAGCATAGTCCAAAGAAAGGGGCGAATTGTTAAATAAGAAAATATGCTTACAGTTAAATTTGAGGAACAAGTCTAGTTTAATTAATTTTATTGTCTTATTAAAATAATAAACGTCTGTCTTAAGTGAATACTACACTGACATGATTAATTTTCTGTTAACCTAGATGGTTTTAGCATTCCACAGACAGTGCCAGTTTATGCCACTCATTCCCCGAGGATTAGAATTCATTGTTTATCTGTAGCAGTCAGTGCGTTGCTATGCATGAAGATTAAATTATTCTAATGACACCACTCATGAAACAAAGAAAAAATATCATGAGGGAACATGGCAGAATATGACTTCATGTTGATACTTCAATCCAGCACTTAAAGAGTTTCCTCTGCTTGCATTCCCTCCCATTGCAAACTTAGATAGCCACTCCCACCTTTCAATAGCTTCTACTTGCTTTAAAGAGGTTCAGGCTGCTGTAAACTTTCTTAAACCAGACTAAAACTTAGGTCAAAAAGGAAAGTYTATGGACATTGGAAGCAGGACAGGTGACACAGGAGGACTACAGAAATGCTGTTTGTCACTGTATGAAGAAAGTTCATGCGGCCATAGCTTGAGGAGAGTTCAACCTGGATAGTAATGTGAAGGCCTAAAAAAATTTGGCATATTTTAATGGCAAAAGGAAGATTAGAGGTAACACTGATTTAGTACTTGATGAGGATAGTCTGCCTTAAAATAGGGACAAAGACAAAGCAGGGATGTTAAATGGCTTATTGAAAGAGGTGATTGTCCCACTCGTCCACTCTGCAGCCTCACCTCAAGTCTTGTGTGCAGTTTTGGGCATGGCAAGAAGTGAAGGATATGAAGCTTTTAGAAAGTATCCAAGGGAGAACTAGAAAGGTGGTGAAAGGTCTGAAGGACTAAACRGGAGGAGAGGCTGGGATCACTKGGTTCATTCAGCTTGGAGAAGGCTGAGAGCAACCTCGTCACAGTCTACAACTTCCTCAAGGGAAGCAGCAGAGGGGAAGGTGCTGATCTCCAACCTCCAGTGACTAGTGATAGGTGACAAAGAAATGAAGTGAAGCTGTATCATGAGAAGTTGAGGTGTGATATTAGAAAACAGTTCTTCACTGTAAGGGTGATCAGTCACTGGAACAGTCTCCAAAGAAGGGATCATTGCGCCAAGCCTTCCAGAGTTCCAGAATATCTAGATAATTTTATTCCCATGGTTTAGGTTTTTTTAGTTTTAGGTCATTTAACAAGGAGCACAAAGGTGGACTCAATGATTCTTATGGATGTCTTACAAACTGATATGGTCTATAAGATTAAAATTTACCTGAAACAAATATATTAGACAAATACTAAAATATCTAGAAAAAAAATTAAGATGAAAGACCAGTACTGCTCTCACGTAAATACAGGACTAAATATTCTGGTATGACAGCTATTTCTAYAGCAAAGAAAGTTTCACAGTTATGATAGCAAAACAACCATCTGCTCTGGGTAGCAGGTTCAAACTTAACAAGACTTTCCTCTGTGCATGTGTGAAATGTTTGACTCATGCAATGATTTCTTTAGTCCCTGTTCGTATGAAAGGCTCTCAATCATACCAGCCTAGATATTTACTCAGGTACCAGATATTGTATAAGGCAATGGAATAACTTGGTCTTGTGCAGTTTTCCCAGTGACTGTCACTGACCCCTTTTATAGTTTTCTACATTTAGCTATGACCAACTGAGGCACCATAAGTATAAAAATCAGTTTTATTGTGGCTTTTCTTCTTTTTCTTTTTACAGATACAGAAAATGGGACTGCTATATCTTTTATTCCTTTTTGGTTCACTGGTTATTTATGCAGGGCTTTCTCCTCAATAGACTGTAACTCAGTTTATAGTACCTAAAACTGTGGGCAGTATATGCTGGATTTGTTTTTTGACAGATGTTGTTTCACCTTCTTTCTACTCAGTCACTCTGCCTAATTCTATGCTCAGTGCTGCCTCTTTCCAGAGTCATAATTGCATCCATGCCCTGAAATAGTTMGTGTTTAAGCTGACAGTATTCTCCTCATAAACAAATTCAATTCTCTCTTGTTAACCTCATCCTTTTATTAATAGGTATTAATACATTGACTTCTGTTGTGCTTTTTTTATCTGTATTAGTTAACAAAGTGTTTGAAGGGCAATCCATTCTCATCTATGATCTTTCTCATCGGTACTAAGCTATTTTTCTGTAGCACCTTTGGGACTTTCATCACAAAGATAAGTGTTGTTACTTCAGCTATAGAAGCTTTCAAGCATGCTAGAATGAGTGGGACATTATACACAGCTCAGATTGCTAATACTTCAGCATGACAAGGATTGGGTTTTTTATAGGAAGTAGAGGTGGATTAATAACTTGGAGTTGTCATAGTGAGGAAATCTTCCTCACATTTCTTCCTCKTCCTCCTGATCTTGAACCATATTCTGCACTTTTCTGGCCCTTCTGTAAGCTTTTTTAACATTATCTTGTCAGGAAACAGTCAGAAAATTTCCCCTTACATAACAGTATTTAAAGTAACCGTGAAAGASTCCAAGATATGAAGGAGCTGGCAAAAGGTAGCTGTTGGTGGAGAAAGGCTGACTGAAACACCTCATTTAGCAATGGCCAACTGTTATAGTACCTGTCTACATTTTCTGGAAGTGTATTCTCTGTCAAGTAAATTTTTATCCAGGAAATGGACTTAAGATAGTGTTTTCATAGCAAGATAGCAGATAGAATCTGTTCTAAAAATGACAAATTGCCTCACTGAATG
Organism: Mixornis gularis; assembly: GCA_003546035.1. Lineage (NCBI taxonomy): Eukaryota > Metazoa > Chordata > Aves > Passeriformes > Timaliidae > Mixornis > Mixornis gularis. The sequence goes on from QVAJ01000362.1 coordinate 75,082, forward strand.
TGTGACAGGGCTGGTGCGCCCAATTCGCCTTGAGAACCAAAAAGGCCTTCACAAGACCAGGAACATCAAAAAGCCTTTTTTTCCTTCCATAACTAACTTTTCCTTCCTTGTGGATGGAAAAAAGTGTAACCTCTGCATCAACAGAAGTCACTGTCATATCAAGGTGCATTCCTGTATAATGGGAACAAAATCTGAAATAAAAGGGTAGGTATGCAGTCAAGTATTAATTGATGCCAGAGAATGCACTCAGTCTGTCCTTTCTTATACACAGCTGAAACAATATACATTGTTTTCCCATGCTTTGTTTTTTCTAAATAAATTATCTTTAAAAGTGAGAATACTTCTTCAAAGAACCAAATTTTAGCAAGYCTTTTATTCTGAACATGCAATATATATTCATGCATATGTCTATACATGAACACACATGGAGTCTCAGTTTCATGACACAGTCTTAGATAACACTCGATTGTGCTTTATTGCAGAGAAAATAGTATTTATTTTTTCCTTCCACTAAATTTAGGCAATTTCCTGTTCTATTCTCTGTGTATCTCACTCCACAAAGTTCTTGCACATCAYGTGTTTTATACTAGAGGGTTTAGTTTCAATCATTTTTCTACTGTGAATTTGTAAGCTAAAAAAAGCACTTAATCAAGAGGTCTGTTACCACTCTAACCTGACAAAAAGGGCAAAAATAAAAGTGTTASATCTTGACAATTGTCAATGGCATTAATAGATTTGAAAGTTGAATGGCAAGGTAACCTCCGTGCTCCAAAAGTTATTTGATCAGCTTCCGAGATGAACCTTTGTTAAAGAGCTCTTTATCAGGTTTTATGTTTATTTTTTTTCTAAAGAGTGAAGACAGTTTTGGTTTCCCTTCCTGAAAGGGTGTGTAACATAAAAGTCTGATATTTAATGTGAATTAAAGGATAAGTTTCAAGATATCAATCAGGTGAATTGGCACTTGTGTTTGWAATTTAGCTGATTGTTTGTCCAGGTTGATCTTCCTCTCTGACAGCCAGTAAATACCTGGTATTGGACTYATTGTGTTCAATTTGAACTTATTGTGTCCAATCAAGTACTGCACTGTTTTATTGAACAGTCCATTGGGGTTTTTGCTTTGAGTACTCAACAGTGTGCAGAAATATTTTCTCTCATGGTATTTTTCCCATATCACTCGTAGCGGAAACTTGAAAATTGCGTGAAGTATTTTGGGAAAAAATACATTTGATACAATAAAAAGAGATTGTTCCACCTTGTAAAATCCAACAGSCTAATACTTAAGGAGTAAAAGGTTAAGAAATTTAGGAGAAAACCTGAGACAAATTCTTTATGAGAAGAAATTGTAGAAATTAATCCATCTTTGGGAAGTTCGAGTATTGAAAATGTAGCAATTGCCGSTAAAAACTTCCAATAAAATTACAGTCTGGAATTAAGCAGAGAACTTCATCCATGTTTTTTATCTTCTACAAACAAAAGCTSCGAATGGAAGTTTGTTGCACTTAAAAGAGAATATGAGCACTTAGMTCATGACATTAATTTATGCTTAACATCAGAACATATGGTAGTGATAGGAATAAACGTACCATAAAAATATTTGACATCAACCATCAAGATTTATGTTTCCACATTTATTTATTTACTTGAACAAAGAACTCCTCCTGCCCTTCAAGAGAAAAAATTATCGCCCTTGAATTTATTATTTTTTCTCCAAACATTTACAAATTTTGTAATTCCGCTACCATTAGAAACAGTTTTCAGAGTGTCATTAAAGTAACACTTAAAAATTTTTCCAATCATTTCTATCTTACAAGTAAAAATCTGACTTTTCCTATTAATTATTATCATTCAGTCCTTCCAGGTGAAAGCCTAAAACTACATAGCAGAGATATTTTTCTGATATGACCTCTCTCCTCAGTTAATTAACTATGCTACATTTTTTAGTATTTGATTTAAAAGCAAAAGATGTTTTGTTTTATGATATGGTATGATATTATTAAAAGGCATAAAAATCCATGTTTATGCATATTGTCTAATTACATTTTCTTTTCTCTCTCGGTCTTTCAAAGTGTATGAAGAAGACAAAACTACTGCTCACTGTCTCCATAGAGACACCATGACAGTACCAGGAGAAAATATTTTTATTTCAGTACCTAATGGATTTGCCTCCTGAGTAAAACCACTCAATAAGGGAAGTGCCAGGCATAGAAAAGCCATTCATTACGGTGTGCAGCTCATTGTGATCTGCATTGGCTTGATCTGTGCTAAGTGGCTTAGCACAGTATTTAGAAATGTTGCAAAAGTAGATTTCTTTTCAGATTTGTTTACTTTGCCAGGATCAGGGCTTAAGTTCACATTCCAGTTTAAATGACACAAAAGAACAGTCTATTTCTATCAATATAGGAAAATGAATATATTTCGCTTGGCCCTGGAGCTAAAYTTGGTTAAAAAAAGCAATGTATTTATTTATAGAGAAATTTGTATAATTTTACTGATAATTATCAGAAGAGGGGTTTTTTTGRATCCATAAAGTAGACCTGGAAATATATGATGACTGTCTGCAAGACTACCACTCTAAACCAGTTTGCATGTGAAGTCAAGGCTATCGACAAATTAATATGTCAGAGATGAAATTTTGTATTATGAAAGACAGAGGCAATAAAGAATCTTAAWTTTTTTACTATTTTAAATACACAAATGTTTAAAAGAAGTTCATCACCTATAGATGATTAGATATTTCTAATTCCCCTTCAAAATACAGTGTGGAACTACAGAGTGTATATAATACATGACAGAGTTTTATGGTATTGATTATCTGAACCAAGTCAGTTCATTACATGAACAGAAAAAAGAGGCCAAAGCAAATTAACATATGTGTCCTTCCAGGTAGTTTAGGCCTCTTAAACCAAAACTGAGTCAGTAAGAATACGTCATTTTTGAATTTTTAGCTTCTTATGATGTTTTAATTGACTAATACATTTTTTTAAAGTGTGTAAAATGGATTTTAGCTTACTGGATGTATTTCAAGTCTTCTGAAGTATCAATTTCTTGTTGCAAGGAATTTCAGTTGAAATATATATCAGACTGATATGTCTGTAGYTATAACGTTATCAAAAAACAATGCCAGATGAAAAATCTAGAGGTCTCCCTTTTTGAACTAGATACACAGTGATTTTGGAAGAGGATATTAACTCTGATTCTACTGTTACCATCAAGGTTAGATACCAGTCTTTTTATTCCCATTCCCTCTTATAGTTATGAACATATTTACATAAACCTGCTGCAAAAACACCAAAAACCAACAAAAAACCAAACCCAAACCATCCCCATCCCTRCACCATCACTCATTTAGAAGCACTGAGATGTCTCTTTACATCAAGTTCCATCCCTGTTTAGAATACTGTAAAATAAAAGAGGTTTGGCCAATACTCCTGAACTGGAAGCTGAAAGATGGCCAACAAAGTCTTCTCACAGTTTTTCCAAGTGTTTTAAAGTAAAGATGGAYGAAAACACCTAAAAAAGTTATCAAGAGCACTGAGCATCCCATCCAGATTTTCAGTAACTCTGACTAMTTGCTGAGACATGGCAAGAGGTGCCATGACTTGTCACTCCATTATGGCTACACGGGCAGACTACTGACTGCAGTGCAGTTTTAAGTGGTCACAGTTATTTTAGTAGTGTAAAGAATCAAAATTTGTTGTGAGATAGTAGTACAGGAAGTATTTAGGTTTGGTTGTGAGATAGTAGTACAGGAAGTATTTAGGTTTGAAGCATTGGGTAGACACTGAAATTTGCTCTGGAAGAAGGGAAGAATAAATAAAATATATTCCTATTTCCTCTGGTTTAAGACAAAGTATTAGCTGAAGGATTCTTTTGTTGACTGAGCAGGAATAAAATTATACTAATATTAGATTAATTCATATCTGCTTTATTAAATTAKAATAATGTACAAGTGATGGTGTTGGAAAAAAAGCACAATTTTAAGGTAAAAAATATCAAACGCATTATTGTCATCTCCCATGGCTCTCTGATACTCTGCTAAATGAAAAGCCAACAAAGTGTTGCACTTCAAGTGTCTCTGAAGAGTGTTACCCTGATAGATTTAAGTCAAAGGCCAAATAGACATATTCATTTGGGAAATACAAAGCAAGATGCAGTACTTGATTGCATTAAAGACACTTTCGTTGTTTCAAAGAGACACTTAGAAATGCTACTGTTTTATTTTCTAGTAGCTCACAYATCTGCTTCTTTGTTAGTCTGCTTTCCATTAAGCTGTCAAGTCAGTGACAAAGTATTTAATGAGAATTTTTATTTAAAATTGCAATCTTGAAAACTAATTTGTCTATTCAGGGAGCTACCTTCAGGAACTGACACTTTTTGCTTTAGTTTTTAATTTAAAAATACCTTTGATGTATTTTGAAATAAAAACCTGACAATTTATTAGGAGAAAATCTGCAATTCTGAAGTATTGGTACCACAGAAAATCATGTGTAGTAGTGGTGCAAGACATGAATTTTATAATACCTTAAAAATGTACAAGGTAAAATYGCCAAAATCCTGTGGATATTGGAATCAAGAACATTAAGCTCTAACAGTTTGCATTAGTTAAGAGAGGCACAAGTGCATTTGAAAAATAAAATCTCTGTCTGTAAAAGATAGTCTGMGAAACCTGATACTCAACCAGACTTTGACATTTCTTGACAAATTGTGCATTTTGTTTATATTTTTAAGTTCTTGGAAAAAGCTGAGTGCTGAGAAGAGAACTGTGGTGTAGAAAACATATAATGGAATATAGAARGCGACTGTTGAGAGTGCCATACATAATTTCCATTAGTAATGATTAAATAATATATATATTAAATGATAAAAAGCCTGTGAAAGTTATCTGGGAAATTGAGAGTATATCTCCAAGCCCTTTAGTCACAGAAAGAAAAATATAGTTTTGTTTTTAAAAGTGCTCATCAGACTTTTAGGAGATAACTCTCCAAAGAATTTTTTTTGCATACAAGTAAACCAAATCTTTTGGGGATGAAACAAAATTTTAATTTAAAAAAATAAAGTAATGAAAGACAACTATAAGAACAAAACATCTTATGTGCTAAGAATACACTTYCCTTTTACATAGTGAAATGCAAAATAAAAATAGGAAAAGAGAGTTTTCAAATAGATGTCATAATCTGTGAAACTTTGGAAAACTTCTTCTGTGGCATCTATCATTTTTCAGGTCAAAAATTGTTTACATTGGGACTGGAAATCCAAAATTTTTCAAGAAAAGATATAGATTAAAAGAGTAAAATGCTTTTTCAATATAGAAATATTGCTGTCCTATAAAAAAATGAGGCAGATAATTGAGATTTTTTCTTTTTTTTCCTATATTTTTCGATTATTTTGCCTTCTTTCTTTGCTCTGCAAACACAGACAACAGATATAGACTTTTAGTCTATAAACAATATTTATGTGTGGTAGGGCTCCTTTTCTAACATTTGTCATTTTTATATGAGTATCCCTTTTTATCTCCTTATCCCTCTATTTTCCCAAATGTTTCACTATCCAAATCACCTTKATCCCTTCCTTTGCATATTCCTCTTTTCCCTCTGTATATCATTTCATCCTACAATGCTCGTAAAGCAAATTATTTTTAGAAATATTTTTCTTCATTAAAATTACATACTTAAAAGTGGGAGGAAGATTTGAGATTTTACTGTAAATTTTTACCTTTTGGGGCTCTTTTAGAATAATAATTGAGATTGTYCTCTATGGAAACTCTCTTTGCTTTGAAAATGTAGTTTTAGAATACAAATATTCATTAGGTACACTATGAAAGTATTTATATGTCCTTAGTGTAAACTGCTTACCTGCTGGGTTATAAAGTTATGCATATGTAGCAGTGGCTGCAACAACGATGCTGAAATCATCAGTTCATTTTCCTTTCCTAGATTAAAGCAGATAAATGCTTCTTTTGGGTGCTTGGGGTACAACTGTGGAAGTTATAAGAATGGCAAAGGGATAAAATATTAATRAGACAAATACTCAATAATCTTGCTYGGACTTATTTCTCTAGCTTTGGGTATCCATAAAGGACTTCCACGTGTTATTTTGATGTTCTGTGTTGARGAAAATTGTGGCTGCAATGAGAACGTTTTCAGAAACACTGGGTATACTACTCAAAAAAGCCCTAATAGGAAAGTGCATTCTGGTTTTTTTTTCTGGGTGGGAAATAAAACGATCCCAGTAAATTGGATTCCAGACTGGATTTCAAGGACAATGAGAGTGCAATGTTTGAAACCTGGAAATATAGAGAACTTCAACAAAAAAAGCCAGAAYTGCAGACCTAAACAAAGGCAAAGTTTTGTCAGGAGCACAGAATATTTCACAAARTGTATGATTTGCTGGAATAGAACTTCTGTTATATCTCTCCATATGTAGATTTAGTTCTTTGAATTAAAACATTAATATTTAAAATAAAAAATATAATATGTTCTCAAATAGCTTGAGGTTCCCAGTCATACAGAGTCATTGTCTAAAAGTAAGGTTTTGGTCCAACACAAATAATCCATTCTAGAAAAAGATCAGGGCAGCCTGCAGATTTCTGTGAGAAGAGGTGCTCAGTACCTGTAGTGTGACTGAGGCTCACTCGCACTAAATAAACAGATGGGCAATTTGAACTGTGGAGTCCAATTCTGCTCTAAGTGTATCTTACCAAKTTGGGATTTAGGCATCTTTATTAACAATTTTGTAGCTTAATCTCTTCTTTTCCTCAGAATGCATTACTGATCTCCAAAAAGGAAATGGGCCATTTTGAGTAGAAGGAAAAAATTCTCATTGAATCAAAACAAGAGATGCTTTTCTTCCAAGAACCTTTCTATCTCTCAGAAGCTTTTGTTTTGCAGGTTTTATGATATTCAAAACTTAGTATCTTTTTTTTATTTTCTGACTGATGAACTTTTCCTTTGCAGCCTTTATTTGTAATTTAGCTATTCTAAATATGTTTCATATGAACATTTAAATAAGGATCTACCAAAAATTTTCTGTGTGGCTATCTCCTCAACTCAGAGAAATGATAACAAATGGAGCAAGAAGACATTACATTGGGTGCACTAAATATATAGTAGATAATAAGTAGACTTATAAATCTATAATGACATATTATACTCTTCCAATAAGGTAGAGAAAGAGCTAAGTCAGTTCTGCTAAAAGAAACTGTCACATAGGTCATGAAAATTGAAGCCCAAAATCGAAAGGCTTTTTGCAAATACTGATAAAGATAAATGAGTTCTGGCTCAGCTGTTGGGATATGCCAATTTTATTCAGTAACCAGGCAGCAAAAGGGCAGCAAAATTATTGTATGTGCCATAGAGAAATGGTGAGCTGACCATAGCTTCTCAAACAGATTGAAGTTATGTGGTCTGTTGTCCCTTTTTTGTCCAAAGGTCTCAACGCATCCAAAAAACACAGTCATTAAGAGGAAAGACATAAAGAACAAAGGGAACTTCATTTTCTTATTGCATYAAGGCCATGCAATGCTAGTGCTTGTTCCTGGTCCAGGTTGATATGGCAGATAGGGTGCAGTAGAACTAGCAGAAATTAGAAAAAAGCCTGTGAGAAATATCAGGTGTAGGAAATGGCTTCTGCTATAAGACTGACAAAATTGGCTGTAATCATTCAGCTTTGAAAACTGAGAACTGAAGACATAAGAAAGGCACCTGCTTTTTCCTAGGCATCGTAGAAATCAGCTGTGGTCAATTTTTCACCTTTACTAGGAGGCCAAGGCACTTTTACCTCATGGCCTGAAAAGAAAAGAATATTGATTTTGCAGGGAAAAGCAAACTTCTGTTAAACTGAACTTTACAAAGTGGAATCTAACTTATTCTAAACTGAATCTGAAGTCATCTTAAGATCACATAATTTTTACCTGAAGTCAGAGTACCCAAGAGGTACTAAATGTAACCATAAGTTTTTCAATATGAGCCATGGTATTTCAATACCAAATATAATGGTATTTGGAATCTATATTATAATAAAACAGAAGAAGGAAAGGAAAGCAGAACTTTTGCCTACATCTGGCAACACTAAAACCCACATTGTTTCATTGGGRAAAAAGATGTCCTTTATAAATTCCACAATTTTATGGAGTCTCTCCTTTTGGATTCCATTTCTCTTTTGTTTTATATCATGATGTTTCATTATATTGAACTTGTCATTAAAATGGGATATGSAATGGAAAAAGTGCTCTGAAAATGTATTATTAAGTTTTAAAAAGTTGGAGGATTTCTAAGATGGCATTTTCAGACCACATTAAATGGAGCAGGCTGGAAAATACTTGGAGGGTATTACCATTATCAGCCACTAACATGAAATAGTCCTGAAATAGTTATTTTTCCCTTTAGATTTTCAATCAATGACCCAAGCTTTTATTTCCAAAGGGAAACAAACAGCCTTCTAAGGAAGTTGCTGAAAACAACTAATACTCAGCATTTTCTAACAGACTTCAAGCAATACAGAATATTCTGAATGTAATTTTAGCTTTCAAACTATAAAAAATGTATTTTGCTATTAAAAATTTAAGCCTGTCTACAACCTGTATGTCTGTAGTAATCCTTACTTAGTGTCTCTGAAACAGCTACTTTTTCAGCAATTTTAGTAAGGAAAAAAAGACCAAGCTTTAWGTAATTCAAATGGCAAAGAAAATGTCTGGAGGCAAAAAAGTGTCCAAAGTTGACTTGGTCAAAATATATGGGCTAAGAGTAGATCTTGAAAAYAGAGTTCAGAATATAAGATAGGTGAGTTTTGCTCTGAATTTCAGTTGACTGTAAGTTTTTGGATTTTATATACTACTGTGGTCCACACTTACTGGCAGATATGCTGGAACTAAGTTCAACTTTTTTCCTCTGCTTCTAATGCTCCTTKCATAGCTTTTCCCATATTGAAGTCACAATGTTATGAAAAAGACAAAAAGAAAACACAGGAAAAAAAATAAGTGGCTTAGGAGAATGTATTCCAAATTTTGACTTATTCTCATAACATTATTCACTGATTAGCAATAGATACAAATAAAAAGGTATAGGATATATATATATATATTTTTTTAGCAGAGCTTACAGACATGGGAAAAAATGGTCTTTATTGAAAAATGTCATTTTTGAGAAACATTTTTGAAAAGAGTTAGAAAACATTACTGGTCAAATATGGCATACCTTCTATTCATTTACTCTGCTAAATGGGAAAAGAAAGGTTGTTTAAACTAACAGTTATACTGTCTGAAGTTATATATTTATTATGCATATCATATTTTTATCATGGACATATTTACCATTATACATATATCTGTTATTATATAGTAGAGGTATAGATTTRTTAAATATAAACACATATGCATATTTATGTCTAACTCTCTGTATGAATGCATCTGCCCTAAATGCCTAGCAGCTTTCTGCYATTTTTCTATGAGATTTGGAAAATATCCCCACCTATCTTCCACTTCTATAAAGAACGGAGTTATGGAATCACAGGGCAGGTTTAGATCCCACTGAATTTCTGTGTTTGGGAGAATAAACACATCAGCAGACCTTAAGAGATCTGAAGCTTGGTGTTTACGCTACAGCTTCTTCATTCCTCATAAGTGTTCTTGTGAATAATTTTTTTCAATGATTTTTACACTACCCAGGTAATTCTCTCTGCTACTAGTATGCTAATATATAATATATAAAAATATATAAATATATATATATGTATTATATATATGTGTGCACTAATATATATAAAATATAGGTGCATTATCAGCATTGTTTTCATCACAGATACAAAACTCATGACTATATGGATTGACTCAATCCAAGCCAGGTCCAGTGCAGACATTAAAGTCTTGCCACTGCATAGTTAATGTTTGAAAAGCTACAATCTGAATATTCAAAAAGGTAACTCAGTAGTGAAAAGTTTACCTTTTCACCTTAGTTTTTGACCATGTGGGGTTCATTCTGAAGGTTCAATGAAATCAGATCACCAGTTACTTAATCTGGTCACCCAAGAAGTTGTATCAGTTATCATTAAGAAAGTAATCAGTTTAAATAAGTTTGTTTGATCTTCTAATACATTGGAACTTCCAGTTGATATTCCAGTCCTCCTCAGAATACACTAGTAATCAGAAGCCATGAGTGTGGTGTGATCAGTAGGTAACAAAGGTCACAGAACAAAGGTCACTCATATACTTACGTAGATGGTAAAAATAGAGAAATGTCCTGACCTTGAAAAAACAGCCCTCCATCTATGCTAGCTCACTATTTCTTAAAGCTATTACTCCAAAACCAGACAACTTTTCTGAAGCATGCTGTGCRGCTAATAAAACAATTTTATAGAACTTTCTCACTTTATGGTTTTGATCCCAACCTTTGCTGATGAAAGTTGTTTCTTTCCCTAGCCTACAAACACACACACAAAAAATCCCCAACAAACGTAACACCAAAACCCCCTTCTGCTAGTAGAATCTCCATACATAACCCAGAACATGTGCATGGTTTAAGGCTGTGCTGTATTTTCATTTAAGCTTATCTGTTCAGGAGAGAAATATGTCATTCATTATCTCTTATGAGAAAAAGCCTAAAGGTATTATACGCTTTCACATAATACGCAAAAGTTCTTGGAATCATCAGGAATTAAGTCTTTAAGACTACATAACTTTCCTTTTTTTCTAACTTTACAGAACAAAAAAGAAAAAAAAAAAAGGTGTGACCTTGAAATTCCCACTTTCAAAAGCATCTATACATTCTATGTAAAAATTACACTAAATCCTGGAAAATTGCATTCTGTGTTCATGGCATAAAATATTCTAAAGGTGTTTATGTACAAAATTTCACCARTATAACCTGCAGTCAATATAAAATGTCTTTCTCTCTCAGCCATTTACTGATTTATCTTTGGAGATACCTAGTTTTCTCACACAAGAAASATAAGAACTTATTGGAGGGAACCTCCAATAGACACACAAAGATGAGAGATTGGAGCATTTGTCATATGAAGAAGGGCTAAGAAAGCTGTCACATGTTAGCCTGGAAAAGAGGAGGGGGTGTTGCTATATCAGACACACAAAGGATGAGGCAGGCAGCAGAAGGTCAGGCAGGAAAGTCTTRTTTTAATTTTCTGACTCTATATACACTTCTTACAGAACCTAAAAGATTGGCTACACAGGTTGCCACTTCTCCGACTTTGTTGGTGAACATCACTATCAATCATATTTTTCCTCCCAGAGGAGAAACATGTAAACAAAATAGATAATTCTAAATATATACAAAGTTTACAGAAACTGTGTGAGAATTTCTACTACAAAATTGCAAACACTCACAAGGCAAGAAAACTTAGGGCGACAAGGAGTCTTAYATCAGTGCATAKGAATACCTGCTTTTGAGGCGATGARTATGAGACAGATGGCCTCTTCTTCCTGGTGTGCAGTAGCAGGACAAGAGTCAATGTGTACAAACTGAAATTCTGGAAATTACGTCTAAACAGAAGACAATGGTTATGCCTTGAGAGTGGTGAGAGACAGGCAACAGCTTCCCAGAGAAGTGGTGGGGATACTGGGAAATATTCAAAACCCAACCAAACACAGAACTGAGCAATCTGCTCAAGTTGCCCCTACTTGAGCAGGGAAGCTGGTCCAGATGATCTCAAGAGGTCCTTGCAAACCTCAATCATTCTGTAATTTTACTTTTTTTCACTTCTTCCTCCAGTGCTTTTCCTTTCCTCTTCCAATACCTGAAATTATCCCAATCTTTGATTTACTTCTGGTTGCAGCTAAGTCTCACAGAAAAAAGAATGACACTATGCTACAGGGAACTTTCTGATTCATAAACACTTTTAAAGAAACACTTTGACATGAATTATACTGTTTTCTTTCAAGTAACTTTTCATAATAACTCAAACTATGTTCTATAATTAGGCTCAGAAATGAGGTAGCCTAGAATGAAAGTCTGAAAGGACTTGATGCCAGTGGTTGCTGCTCCATGAAGTAACCTTTCTTTCCTCGTCACCCTTTATGGACCTTCCTGAAGCTGACAAATTATAGTCTTTGAAGCCAGTGACACTGTTGATCTGAGAACCTACCACCTCCCAGGAAAATGAATTTGCCAGCAGGCCAAATGTACAAAGTCTGCAATTGCTCCATCTCAGTTCTTGCTCTGCTGGAGGCACGGCAAGAGCTCTTAATGAGAGAAATGCATCTTCCACTGAACTCTGAAGGAAGCATTGTTTTMAAGTGAACAATTCCACTACTTTCTMTTCCACAYACTGCTTAAAGATGCTGCAACATAGTAAATATCTTTTTACTGTGCAATAACAGCAATAACAGTTTGCAGCAATAACAAGTATGCATTAATCCTGTACTACTTCTGTAGAACATGAAGATACTGATAACTGGAAAATCCATAGAGATGAATCTATGAAAAGTAACCAGGACACACTTAATTTTCAGGAACACCAGTTGGAACAACTTTTAAGCCTGTTCTGATTGATAAATTTAAGTCAAATATTCTAAATTTTCCAGATATTTGGGGTTTTTTTAAATGGTCATTTTAGGATGATTCCATCATGTCTGGTACTTAGAAGTGCAAAGAGGCACTAGACAACAAGATCTACACCTAAATAAAAGCCCATATTTTAAATAAGTATTAGATAAAATATGTGCATTTTTATTCTTTAATTAAACTTTAAAACTCAGTTTAATTTGGCCAGCTGTGTGGCAGATCATTCATTCCAACCCCCTTCACATCAATTCCTCTACCCATCTAAGTCAAGACACCCAGAAGATTTCTTAATCAACAAGTTGAGATGCTCATACAGTTTTTCCTGAGCAAGCAGTGGAATTGCCAATTAGTGGTGACAGATATTTTGAAAACATACTCACACTGAGTAGCATTTGCTCTGACTGCATCTTTCTTACTACTRTCTTAGGAAAAGAAATCTCATTCTGCTGCTACAGTACACAGTGTAAACTTTCATGAAATATATACAAAGCCTAAATACAGAACTTTTCTTCAGAAAAGCACASCCTAAGCATATTGATGAAGTAAAGGATAATTTTAAATTATTTTATTTCTTGATCCCAGCTACAGTGACAATACTATCCTTAAATCTTTGGATCCAAGCAACTATATTGTGTCAGGGCTCTCAGCTTGTGGTGTAGAAATGTAGTTTGTGTTTCATTCAGTGGGATTGAGCATATTTATATGTTGTTATATATTTAAAATCTGCAGCGGCAACTTCAATTTAGTTACTACAACAACTGTTTTCTTCATCTATTAAAAATTAAGAATTTAAACATGCAGCTATTTAAATTTTTAGAAGATGAACTAAAAATCCTGGAATAAATTATAAAATCATGGAACCATAGAATGTTTTGAGTTGGAAAGAACTTTACACAATATGTAATCCCAACCTTGCTGCCATGGGCAGAAAYACCTTCCATCAGACCTCAACAACCTGGTGTTGCTCAAAGCCCCATCCAGCCTTGCCTTGAACACTTCCAGGGATGAGTTGTCCACAGCTTATCAGGACTATCTATTCCAGTGCCTCATATCCTCACAGTAAAGAATTTGTTGCTCATATCAAATCTAAATCTGCCCTCCGAGTTTAAAATAAGTGTCCCTTATCCTGTCTCTACAGGCCTCGGTAAAATGCCACTCCATCTTTTTTATAAGCCCCGTTTTATATAACAGGGGCCACAATAAACTCTCCCCAGAGCCTTCCATGGAGCATCTCAKCCTGTCTTTGTAGGAGAGGTRTTCTAGCATCCACTTTCATAACYCTGCTCTGGACCAGCTCTGTCAGGTCCATGTCTTCCTGCACCTAGAACTGAACTGCAGAAGTGAATGCAGTACTGCAGGTGGAATGTCATAAGGGCAGAATAGAGGCAAGAGGACCACCTCCCAAAACAGCTGTTGACACTTCATTTTATGCAGCTCAGGATACAACTGSCTTTTCAGGCTGCCAGGATACATTGCTGGCTCACATGCAATTTTTCATCCCCAAGCCCCCTGCAGGGCTGCTCTGAATCCCTTCCTTCCGTAGACTCTGTTCATACTGATGATTGCCCTGACCACGGTGCTGAACTGCATGAGGTTCCCATGCATTAACTCCTCAAGTCTKCCCTCTGGATGGCATCCCACCCCTCCAGCATATCAGTTCCGTATTAAATTTGGTGTAATCTGCAAGCTTGCTGAATTTGCACTCAGCCACACTGTTTATGTCATTAAGAAGAGAAGTTTTGACCTGTATAATGCAGGTCTGGTGAACTGRAAGAAACTTCTCAGAAAAGAGATGAGTTAGGGCAACCGAGTAGAACACCAYCTTTTTTTGGTATAGCTGCAAGATTCATGCCAGCACATTTTGTCAGTAAGCGAAAAGAGTTAAATCTTGTGCTCAACAAAAGCTTTTTTGTTCGTGAAAAAAAGCCTGAAGAAGAAAAGTAAAGAAAATAAGTGCATCTAAAAATTACTGCAAATTGATTTTGTTTCTCCTCCCTAATATAGCTATAAAGATAAATTTTAGTAGAAAAGGGCAATTATACTGACTGAATTTATTCCTGTTACAGTAACCAAACACAAATTTAAATTTTTCTCTTGAATAAAAAATAAAGATTATATTGTTAATAAGATTTTCTTTAAGTCTTTAAGCTAATGACTAGGGAAGAATTGCCTGAAGCATTTCAAAATTACTTKCAGTGAAAGGTGCTTATTCCAACTTTGCTTTGTCAGACTTGGAGAGGCTTTGGTGTAGCTCATGACCTAAAACTGAAACAGTTTGAGAAGCATTAAATAATTACTGTGCTTTTCTCTTGTTAAATTCAGTGCTTTTTAACCAAGACAACTAATTTGGTGTTGCTTGATTATCTTCTCCGGAAGCTTTTAAAATGCCTTCATACAATGTAAATAGAGATTCTGTCAGAGCTCCTATGCAACTGTTTCCTGAATACATGACCTGCTTTCACTGGGATGAAACCAAAAAGCTTCCTGTTARTTTTGTGCCTTTTCAAAACCTGCTAGGTTTATATTCCTCCATCAAGTGAGATTTTGGCTGGACAGCATAATTTCCAGTCAAATTCAGGTATAAAAACTTGTTCTCCACATCCATCCAAATAGACTCATTATGTATAGGAAAAATAGTATTACGTCACATTTTTCTAGCTCCCTAAAATCTCCAATGAATATTAAGTAGACTGTTATGAATATTAAAACAAACTTAAAAGACTTTTTTTATTCACTGAAATGAACAAAAGCAGCTTCCTCCAGCAGCATGGGAGTACATTAGAAGATATAATTCTATACCTTTAGTAACTCATTAGAGGTTTCTAACAAGTTGTTACACTTAATCTGTCATGTTTATTCAGACTAAAATACTCTGAACTATTTTATTATGTATCTCTTAGTTACAGCAAACGGGGCCTGGTAAGAATTTCACAAGTCACCAGTTTATAAAAGACATTAAGAACTAGATGACCTACAGATACACAGTAAGTGCAAGACTTAGAATTAACTGAGGCCCTCAGATTTAAAAGTGCAGTCTGAAAATCCCTTGCCAAGTGCTGTGTAAGCCTAGAAACTCTTGGATGTTTGCTCTTTATTGTGTACTTCCTGTGGGTTGTGATGTCCAGATTGGTTCAAAATCAAAGACAGAACTTGCCTGATGATAGAAGTGGTGAAGTTCCCATGATCTCACATGAAATGAGGTACTAAACCTAGCAGTGAGATTGAATGATATAGAATTGACTGCTTAAACTAAGATGGGGAGACATGACCAAGAAACAGTCAAAAATTGCATGGAAGTGTCCACCTAGAAACATGCCTGTAATCCAGATGGCTCATACTTATCTTTGGAAAGGCCCAGGAATAAAGTAAAGCAATTAGGATCTCAGCAGAGAAGACCAAAAGCTGCAGTGAGGGTGTCAGGATTGCCAGACCTCCCTAYGGCACAGAGAGCACAGCTCCGTGAGGAGCCTGCTGAGTCAAATCATCACCAGCAGTACAAGAGAAAACTCTCCCTGGAGAGGAGATGTATGTGCTTGTGTGTAGATATGTTTAGGCATAAAATCAYGTATATCATGGTCCAAAGAATGGTTGTAATATAAGCAACCTTCATAGGTTTGGGTTTTTAAAAWATTCTAATATACTACAGGCTGGAGAATATTCAGAGAGAAACCTTTTTTCTTTTATTTGCCTAATGTTATACAGAAGTGTATAAATTCATAAGAAAAAAAAAAAAGTGAAATCTCTTTCCCTTCTGAGTATCTCAACAAAATTATGCTCCAGTCATTGTTATTGAATTTTGAATTTTTTATAAAGTACAAACTGAGAAAGAGTCCCATGAAAAACAGGTGTTTAAAACCAAAAGCTGCATGTTAAAATCCTTCAGAACAGAGATACCCATGTCATTTAATTTAATTTATCTCAATAGTCTGACAGCAGCACTTTTATTTTACTGTAGCTATCTGAAACCATTTTTTATAACTAGAGCAGCTGGAAAATTTTCAGTGATCCATAATTACATTTCCCAGTGGCTAGCTGTAGGCACCTTTCTCTGTAGTCTAGTGTTGGGTTCAGATCCTTTTYTGAAATACAGAATGACTCACAGGTAAGTTTAAGACATGGGGAAAGCTGCTGTACTCCCAGCTAATCTTTAAACCACCCTTCCTTCTCCATGAACCTGCTGTCATTACAGCAGCAACTCATGAGCCATATCCACACTTGCTGGTAAACTGAGCCTGTAGCTGAATTACCACTATTCCCCATCTCTGCTAAGTATTCTAAAAATCTCCTACAGATCCTTTTAGTAGCCATGGAAGTGAAGAAAAACTAAAAGTGGTGAATATTATTCAGTACAGTTATCTAATCAAACCTCTGAAAGAAGCAGCCTAAAGAAAGGCTAGATTGACAGATCAGGATAAAGTTGCCTGCAYCTGTTGTCTGACTTGCATTTTTCCTGTCAAAGTATCGCATTATTAATGCACCTTCACAACAGCCAGGTCACCCAGACTATAGTTCTGGTCTCCAGGATATGCAAAAAACCTTCAAGTTGAGMAATGTATGTTCAAATCTTCCTATACATTAACTATCAACATACAAGTATCTACCCAAAACTGTTGCACCATCAAAAAACGGAAAAAATAATTAAAAACTAAACTGCCAGAAGCCATAATGAGTTCAAACTGCTTAGGCAATCCTGCCACCGTAAATGAGTGTGTCTGAAGAAATTTTGCTAACTGAAATTATTTTAGCTAGTATACAGAGAGAAAAAAATTAAACTTAATTAGAAAAATATTTGAAGYTAGGTTACATTTCTATTTCCACTACCTTCATAGGCAAAACAATCTTGACCATGGGATTTTTTAAYTTCATTTGAATTATTGATGATTAACAAAGTTTTTGAATATCGGTTCAGGTACTGAGGAACAAAACTCATGCAATTATACAGAYACATAGGGTAACAGCTTTGCTCCTGCCTCATAGGCTCAACTTCAGTTCAACACCTCTCCTTGCCTTTCTTTAGGCACTATTCCCACAGTTTTCAGCAGCTGGCTCCACCACGGCCTGCAATACCTCAGGGGTCTCCATGCTGYGCACTCCTTTAGGGCTCTTGCAGTCCTCAGACCTTCTCTAGCACGGATCACCCCCTTCCAAGAACTTTTTTTATAGCAGTATTCTCAGCAATATCTTTTCCCCTAYGTCTCCTGCATTTTCTTCCCTGGTTTCCGCAAAATGTGCTCTTCACATCTCCTTGTGTATCTCCATTTTTGTCTCCTGTGCCTCCTCCTCATCCTCCTGCCTCAACTTTCTTTTCATTTTTCCTGCTCCCCACAGCTTTTACTATTTCTTTTGATGTTTGAGCAGTGTTGCCACGTGCTCCTCATCCTGAAATTCTGGTGTGCTGTGGATTGTTTCTATCTGCTGCCAAGTCAGCTGGATCTGGCTTGACCGTCACAGGGTAGTTCCTGACCTCTTCCCACACGTGGCATTCTGCAATGCTGAATACCCAAACCCTGTCATTAAATGCCTGTTTGGGATGAAAAGGCTGTCATGTTTATAAATAACTGTAGAGAAGTAATAATCTGCCCTGAATTTTTCAGGAAATTAAATATTCCCTGATTACAGATGCAGGTCTGCCCTGGAACATCAGCTTTGACATCGTTGAAAAGGTTGTTTATTAATTAACCTTAGTTGAATCATTTTTTCTTTCTAGATTTTTCTATTAACATCTGAGGAAGGTAACATAAGAAAGAAGAAACCAAAATGTTTTGTACCAAAMTGTTTGATGTACCACATCTTTATATCTTTGTATCTTTGTATCTTTCAGTTGTCTTCTGCATAAATCTGAAGACAAACCTTCACACAGGTATATTTATCCYCAGGATTTAAACAGTTCATATTATGCATAATTTTTATCAAACATGAAAGACTTTCAAATTAATTAGACAGCTGATTAGTTGGTAAGCCTGTTTGTCATTGCTATCACCCCCAAAATTTTTCACTGCATAACTGATAAGTTAAATACCTGATTACACTGAAAGTTAATTGGTTTTGAATASAGCATCTGCAGAAAAAAGAAGTTGTAAGCTCTGAGGTACACGCCAATCAAAATGTAATACAGTTTTTAACTGAAGAAGATTAACACATGCCATTTCACAAGGTTTGAACCTGCCTTCCTCCTCCTTGAGAGTTGCTGGAAGAGATAAAATTCTTGGCCAAAAGTACACAGTGTGAATAAGATGCTTTACTTCTTTCTGCCAGAAYAGTTCCTTTAACTTCAGTAGAATTTTACATGAGAGTAAGGCAGTTAAGACTACTCTACAACAATTTATTAGATAAAGATTCCCTACTTTGGTACACATCTAGAAAA
>QVAJ01000362.1:94015-158517 GCA_003546035.1 Mixornis gularis
AAAAAATTATGTCAAATCTGTACTTCTAGTTTCTGCTAAAATGAAGAAAAAAACAAGAGTAAGGATCATTGTGGGGTGGGGTTTTTTTGTTTTTTGTTTTTTCCCCAGGGAGGAATAAAACACAGAGTAACTAGTAGCCTTATTCTTTAAGAAAAAGGACCAGCAGTTATGAATAGGGAGTTTTCAATAGTTTTTCAAAACTATTACAGACCTTGAGAACTGATAGAAGGAATTCTAGGCAACTAAAATACTCTTAACCACAAAATTTACAATTCTTATAAGGTCGTAAATTTTTGACATAATTAATGTGAAAATTCATGTCAGTAAATAGGGATTTTAAAAAACATGCTTTCTTGTGCTGGATTGCACTCCACTGAAACATGGAAAACAAGGTTAAAGAATTTCATATTGCGACTATGAATCTGARCATCAATTACCTTGTAGGAGCACTGGTGTCCTTCATTCCATTTCTGGATCCAAACTCATACACACACTCTGTAAATCTGCTGCCTGCTGTAGTAAAAAAGTTTAAAAATTCTGCATGCTCATATATAAATTCTGTTCTACTCCTGTATTACCACTTTTAAACTCTTTTCTGAGGTTCTGTCTGGGTCACTGCTTTGTTCTTTTCATTCTTCTTTTACATTTCAGAGCCTTATTTTTTCAGGTTCTTTAAATACTGCTGTTCTTAGATTTTAAAAATATCTTCTTACCCTGATCAGCCTTCAGAAAACCAAAATGTTAACTGTACATAAATTTATCAGTGCTGCTCTTCTATCTGATGCCAGCCCAAGATATTCAGAGTTGGTACTTTTGATGTAATCTCGTTAAAATTTTGGCAGAAAAAAATGTATATTCCTGAAATCTTTCACATGACCTCAAATATTCCCAATTAGTCAAAATTAAATAAGCCTTTAACTATCTTATATGCTTATGATTCATTTTCAAATCCATACTATTTTTMGGCATCCAAATAATCCATTTTTCTGCACAAAAGAGCAAAAAAATACAGCCTTAATACTAGCCAAGTTTTCACTGAGGCATTTTTCCACATCATGTTGGATTGCTTTGCTAARAAAACTTCTTCACCATAACAGAATAGATATAATAGCATTGAGATGCATGTTCAAATTCATTCCAGTGATATCATAATAGTCAAAAGAGTAGAAATCTATTATTGCAATTTTAATTAGTTTTGTTGAATCTCCTGAGCTGTGCTAATGCTAGTGATGTTCTTGTCATATCTCAATTGTCTTAATTGCAGTGATGAGATTCTGGTGTTCTGAAAAAGCTGATAGTTTTATGAGTGTCTTTCAGTGTGTGTAAAAAAGCCTTACATCATAATAGATGCCTTTTCAGGAAAAGAAAAAAAAAAGGCATCAGCCAGTTTCTTACAAGCCTTTCTCCTCTAACTAGTGGCTGACAGGATAATCACACAGAATWGTCACCCTTGTTAGGTAACTGCGGCCTCTGAGAAACAAACACAAGAAGATAGAAAGGGTTTGAGAATACGGGTGATAACAGAGATCCCCAAGGCTATAAAAATCAACAAAGAAAGAGTCAGTATCAATTTTTGTTGAATGTAATCTTCAGAGCTGGGATGATCAGTTTTTTGGCAACAGGAAACGAATAAAACCCACGTATCTGACTTGCATAAACATCCTTATWGAGTGAAAATACAAAACACATAATTAGGAACACAAGGAAAATTATGCCCATCCCCAGCAAGTTTTTTTTTTACTGCTTGTTGAAATAGTTTTCTTTTTTTTTCTTTTTTGTGCTAGATATGTATGGCAGAAAAGCTGGCAATTAAGCCAATCACCAGAACAGAAAGTGTACAATAGAACCAGATATAACTAGTCCTTACCCTTTGAGATCCACATCAGCTTAGAGGAATTAGAKCCTACCACTGAGAAGATACAAAAGATCACATGTGTACATATCTGTACATGTGTATTTCCTGCTCTATCACAGCCCCACAAAGTGTCTAATATGGCAGCACCAAGTCCAAGTAAATTCAAGTGCAATATAGCTATTTATTGGAATGGTCACTTTACACATAAAAAGGTATTATCTCTGATGAATAACCCTAAAATTCACCATCTGCCTGAGATTTGGCATATAATTATTCATTTGAATCCAACTTTACTGAAAGAACACAGCATCTGTTTTCAGATACATGCAGTTAATATCTCAAAGGAGACTGTAAACAGGAAGTCAAAACCAGGCAGTACTAATCAGATTGAAGCCAATGTATAGAATCATAGACCCACAGAATCATATAGTCACAGACTCATAGAATCATTGAGTCATAGAATGGTGTGGATTGGAAGGGACCATCAAGATCACCCATTTCCAAACGCYCTGCCAATGGCAGGAACACCTTGCACTACACCAGGTTGTTCAGGGCCCCATTGAGTCTGGCCTTGAACACCTCGAGTCCACAACYTCTCTGGGCTACCTGTTCCAGTGCTTCATCACCCTCACAGTAAAAACATTCTCCTYTACATCTAATMTAAATCTACCCTGYTTSAGCTCAAGGCYATTCCTCCTTGCCCTCTCAAYGCCACATCGCCCTCTCCACYCTTCTTGTAAGTCCCTTTGCCTACTGGAAGTTGCTCTAAGGTCCACCTGGAGCATTCTACAGATAAAACAGCCACACCTCTCTCAGCCTGTCTTCATAAGAGAGGTGCTCCAGACCTCTGATAAATTTTGTGGCTCTCCTCTAGACTTATTCCAACAGTTCTCTGTCCTTCTTGTGCTGGAGCCCCCAGAGCTGGATGCAGTACTCCAGATGGAGTCTCACCAGAGCAGAGGAGCAGAGGGGCAGAATTCCCTCCCTCACCCGGCTGGCCACATTGCTTTGGATGCAGCCCAGGTTATGGTTGGATTTCTGGATGGTGGTGAGTGCATATTACCAAGTCATGTTGAGCTTTTCATCTGCAAACATGTCCAAGTTTTCCCCCCTGGGCTACTTTCGATATATTGTCCTCCAATCTCTAAAAGTAGTTGATAGGAATTTAATACCTAAAAGTTTAATAACTATAAGTAGCTGATAGGATTTTTTTTATTTTTTCAACAGCATCAGAATGTCATATGTTTTCTGAAATTTAGACATTTTCAGGTTGCAGAAAATCCTTTAATGACTGTAAAAGCAGGTATCTATGTCTGTTAAAATTGCTGAAAAGTATGTATCCTTTTCTTCTGCATTATATCTAGAGGATAATAGAGTCTGGCTGATTCTTTGTTTAGCCTCTGAATAGTTCAGAAACTCTGCTGTTACACTTGTGGAACCATGGACAGATCGGAAACACAGCTGAGGGACCCTGCAGAACCAAAGAGACAGGCACCCACAGCYAGGGGTGTGAGTGCAGGGAGAGTTTCTGAATAAGAGTGGTGCAAAAGCATGATGGTGTTTTCTGATTCCYTTTGCAGACTCATGGATATGACTTCCGTCTCCAGTCCTGTGCTAGGCAACCCAATTCTTATGGTTTTAGTCACAATGACCCAGTCCTGCAAGTACTTCACTGTATACCTTATGATGATATCTATGTGATGAWGTATTAACATAATTTTGTAGGCTTAAATTTGTTCGTCTAAAAAGCTTCTTAAGGTGAGAGGGATGAAACATTGCAAATGTCTCAGAGAGGCTGTGAAGTCTTCATCTTTGGTGATATTCAAAACCCAAGCGGACACATCCTTGAGGAACCTGATCTAGCTAATCCTACTCCAGTAAGGGTATTGGTCTGTGTAATCTCCAAGCATCCCTGCCAACCTTACCTGTTCTGTGTGATTATCAGGACCTGATTAATATGAACTCAGATACCCTGGTTCAAACGGAGCAGGGATTGTACTTACTGCAACTAGAAGTATCTGCCAAATGTCAAGGAAACCTCAGCTCTCAGCTACTAGTGGGCTTGAGAGACATTTTTCCATTTGAAAAACTACAATCTGATTTKTATGGTATTATCAACTTCACCACATAAGCCTTGTTAAAGAATTGCCATTATATTCCAGCACAGTGTCCTCATGAAGACTTTGCAATTAGAAGAGAAATCTATATCTGTTGAATCAGTAATTCTCAAAGAGGCTTATTCATTGACTTCAGTCCAGTGAGTAAGAATGAAACAATACATCCAACAAATGTGTTTGGATATCATTCTAAAAAGACAGAGGCAGTAAGCTGACAACTTCAGAAACAGAGTAAACCTTTGAGAACTTCCTGGCATGAAACCAAACATAACTAATCACAACAGCTGTGCAAATAAACTCAGAAGTCCTATTTTCCTTGACATCACACAGTAATCAAGAAATGTGACAAAATGTGCAATCAGAACTGAGACATGCTCACTACTATCAAACCAGTACTTCAGAATGACTGTCAGCTCCCTTATGCCAATAAGGCAAGAAAGGAAGATGATATAAAGACAGTTTTGTGCTTTGTCATGGCAAGAAGGATTTTAGATAATAAACCAATAAATACCTACAATATTAAGGTGTAAAGTTTTAGAATGTTTGGGGGGGGGGGATTTTTTATTTTTGGGGGCTTGCTTTGTTCATTGTTTTACCCTCCAAAGTTATGAGCACCAGCCAACTTCACCACAGGGACCACTTCTCTGTTTGTACATTTTGAGCCATGATGTTTATTTCTCTCTTAAAATTAAAATTTCTCTYCCATTTCCAAATTTTTAGGAAGAGGTATCAACATTTTCTTGTTTCTTTTTTTCTGCACACTGAAATTTAATCTTCTAGGCTCAACAAGAGGACTAATTGCAGAAGGAGGTGCAAGTGCCTGCTGGCAATTCAGAGGGCTCCAAGCCTTCCTACCAGTAGGTGGAGCAAAAATGTTATTAATGTAGAGACAGACTTTGAACCAGGAGTCTCTAGTCACTCACAGCCGGTGTCCCTTTTCTGTTCTGTCTTTTAATGTTCCATCCAAGAGGGCCTAATGTCTCAAATTATTTTAGATCACTTAAAGAGTAAAGAGTAAATTCTGTCTGATACAGCATTCAGAGGGCTTCAGAGGCACAGCAAAGTAAAAATTTCTCTGCTGGTTCCTGCTCTCCTGTTTGTTTGTCTTGTTGAGTATGTGGCAGAAGGACTGGGGATGTGGTTCGGCTCAGCACGGCTGTGATGTGTGTTCATGGATTACTGTATAGCTGGCAGTTTCCTTGCTTGTAGCCCTTGGGTCATTCCAACAGATAATCTTTTTGTCCTTTAGCTCTTCCATGTGTGTTGCTTTATTTCCCAGAACGCATCTGTTTCATGACACTTCCAAGATAACAGTCACTCACTGAAAATAAACTCCTTTTCTTATGTTTGTTTTATTTAGTCAGGCAAGTATGTGCTCATTCTCATGACAAAAACCTGCTGAAAAATCATATATCCATCAAATACACACTCTCAAACAGGAAGATAAAGGGTTTGCTGAAGGGTTGATAGATTTTTCACTCAGATACTACTCAAGAAGCTATTAGACAGAGTACCTTATACCCTAAAAGACTTTGAAAAAACCTTTCAACTTTTTAAGCTTCTACAAGCTATGAATTAATGGAAAACAAYGCAAGACTTTCCAAACAGAGAAGAATACCTACAAGAACTAACRTTTAAACAGAAAACCTCACAATGAAAAGCCTTGTCATCTCCTGACAGAACCATGCCTGCTTTTTCCATCATTCACAACAGAGCAGCGCTTCACACTAAACCACAGCTGAGCACCAGGATGCAAATATTCAAGATGGCCTTTGAAAGGGCCATCAGAGTATTGAACAAAAATGCATTTAGAATTTTATTATCAATCGTTAGGACTTCTTGTCTCTAAAATCAGGCACCTCTAAACTCAAGTATTTCCTGATCACCTTTGAATTTTTTRTATCTGGTTCTTCAGAAAATAACATTATTGTAGCATATTTTTTTTTCAATTTAAGTCAGTTTAGAAAATGCTAATGGGGAAAATTCACCAAATTTAATACTTTAAGTATTTCATCAGCCAATATCAATTTCATCTTTCAAAATTAAAGATATTAATTCAGTTTTGTTTCAAWTAATTTGGCCTATTAAAAAACCCTAGCTTTTTACATGGCAGTATTAGAGAATTTTAAATGAAAGGAATGATACTGAGAGAAATTTTTTCATAATTTTAACTAAATAGTGAAAACTTATAGTGCTACTCATTAGAAGAGCAATAAACCTGATAAGAGTCTGGAGTACAAGTCTTATGARGAGCAGCTGAGGGAGCTGGAGTTGCTTAKCCTAGAGAAAAGGAGACTCAGGAGTGACCTTTTCACTCTCTACAGCTGCCTGAAAGAAGACATTTCTTCCCCCTCACCATGCCTTACTTTTGTAAAATTAAACACATAGAAAGTGCCCCAAGTCAGTGTTTTACTGGTACAACAACAGCAACAAAAGAGCCCAAATATCGAACTTTATAAGCTTTCTCCTGTCAAGCCACACATTTAAGATTTGAAACTCACATGCACAAATWTTAAAACGTGGTTCTGTAAAAGTTTGTAATGTTTTCTAGGGCTATAAAAAAGGATAGCAAAGGGCCCTGGGGCAGACAGAGAAGAAATAAATTGTTAATGTCAGCATTTTGACTTGCAGTGGAAGGGAATGGTGCTTCCATAATTTTAATAGCAATTTCATTGTTTATTTTATTTTCCTCTTTCTGTGCCTTGGAAATATATGTATATATATATATATATCACACCCGTCTATTGATTGCTCCCACTGGCTCAAAACAGCCACTGACCATAATGCAACATCACACACCTACATTTGACAGAGCCGTGACATTCAGCTTTCCCCGCTCCCAAACAAGCACAAAAACTTTAAGGGACATCAAAACACATCTATACTCAAACTCCTTAAAGCCACATCACAAGAAGTCAACAAAGGAAAATTTTAGATACTGATTAAGGACTAGAAATGCATAATTCTTGCAAACAGCTCTCTCAATATTTCTTTCAAACTTGCTGTAAGTATCTGGAAGTATATTACAGTAAATG
Source organism: Mixornis gularis (assembly GCA_003546035.1). Classification (NCBI taxonomy): domain Eukaryota; kingdom Metazoa; phylum Chordata; class Aves; order Passeriformes; family Timaliidae; genus Mixornis; species Mixornis gularis. The sequence goes on from QVAJ01000362.1 coordinate 101,023, forward strand.
GATTCTCTTCATAAGATTTTTTTTGTATTTTTTATGTTTTAAAAAGAAAAATGGCCAAAACCTATCTACAAGTTCATCCATAAGGATGTAAAATATTAATTTACAAAATAAATTTCTAATAAAAGAGTTCATATATTTTACAATTGTTAAAATCATTAACATAGTCTATTAATTTTTAACTGTAAATTGATTTTGTGATGATGTTAGAGAATTCAGAAATAGTCGTATTAATCCCTTTTATAGATGSCCAAAAATACCATAATAATACAAAGCCCTTAGAGCTCAACATCTGGGAAAGCAATTTACACCCTGAACTATAAAACAAAGAACAAGAACAGGTACTTGTGGAAGGATGTGAAGRACCAGAAAGTCGGTGGGAAAAACCAACATCAATTTGTCAAGGGTAAGTCCCATTTGACATATCTGGTTGCTCTCTATGAAGAAATTATTTTCTAGGAATAGAGGTTGTCATTTTCCTTGATTTTAGCACAGCTTTTGACACAGTCTTCCATGACAACCTTGTCACAGATAAGCTGGTAAGATCAGGACAGAKGGACCAGAGATGGGTGGGTATCTGGCTAAATTGTAAGCTCAGGGGGTGATGGTTAATGGCTCAAAGTCAAAGTGGTAGCTGATCAGGAATGGAGGTCCTCAGGGGTGATAATGGATCTCACACTGCCATGGGCTACAAAATGGCAGATGAGCAGGATACTTTGAGTCAGTTTTTCACACCCTTCTCACTGGGTTGTTTATGTCTTCTTTTCCTCTTAATCACATTTTCAGATAAAGAACTTAGTAGGRATGAAGGTATAACTGTGGAAACTTTGAGATTATCACAATCTAGCAGTCCTGGGTTTTTTTAATTTTGGTTTTGTTTGGGAACCTGTTAAGGCATAGCAAGCTCCCAATCTTTCTAACCAAAGCTTGGCTAAATTCACATGAACAGCCGAACAGGCCAAGCATATAGTCTTGACAAAATCCTTTTAGAAAGATATTTGGACATCACAATTCCTTGTTAACATCTTTTTACTGTCTCGAGAACCTTCTAGATCTGAATTCAGCAGACCAGGAAATCATGCTCATTTGTGATTTTAAAAAGGGTGTTGTTCACACAATAACAGTAGAGCTAATTCTTAGAACTATTCAGTTTTATGTCATATTTCAGGGAACCATTATCCAACAGAAAAACTGGCTTCTTAAAATGTCAATACAGAGCTGTATCAACATTGTAACATTTGCATCTTCTCTTTTTTTGTCTCTACATGTTTCTTTTTCTTCAGGTGTAGTTTAACTTGATGTAATCTCTCAATTCCAACACTTTTAAGGATAAAAATAAAAGAAGTCATCAGCTCTAAAAGACTGCAAAAATTTAATGTCTCATGCTGCCTCAGCAGGTGACTGTAAGGATGTGTGATACCTAAATGAACTATTTGCACTTAGTGCTTGCTGCAAGCAGCTGATTTCAGTTCAAGCATTCCAGCATCATGAGTCAGCATGAGGGTAAATGTTTTATTTCTAAGGTGGTTAAATGGTCTCTGACATTAATTGCTCGTGGGTATTTTTACAGAAAGTTTTGAAACCCTGTAGAAAGTAATTAGCTTTATTTCATTTGTGTATATGACATGACCAAGTCTGACAGACAACAGATTACTTRTTCTATATTAAAAAGCTCCTAAATTCAGGAAAGTGTAATTTGAATTGAGTCTCAGAACTTCTGTCCATCAATATTTTCACTCCATTACAGGAATATCAATAGTTCACCAGCAGTGATTCAGAATTTCCCTTCCATTATTTGCTCTGTGGAGTTCTTTAATGGTCTRCTTCTGCTTGTCTGTGGTTAGTTAACTTTCATGGTTCTTTAACAGGCATTTGTTATTCACAGTAAGAGTTTTGTACAACCTCTATTGAATTTAAAAATTGGTAGCCATGGTTTCTGTAAAGGGAATTGTTTCTTTTTTTTTTTTGTTTCACTGCTTCTAGCTCTTTTCCACCTTGTTCTTGAAATGTATCAAAACACCGGAATAAGAGTTGAATTGAACTCTTTGCTCCACTAAAAGTAATGAACATCCTCTTAATGATTTCACCATACATATATTGAGCCATGTCAAGGTTTTTTGGGAACAATCTCTGCCCCCAATCAAATTAAAAAAAAAACCTCAAAAGAACCCCAACGACCCAAATTTCTTAAGAGCCTAACTTGGCAAACTACACAACCTAATATTGCTGAAGTTTGCAGAAAAACATTTGAGAAGGATAGCTTGCTACTTCTTGGAAACTGTGGCTCTCTGGTCACAGAGGAGGGAAAAATAAACAGTGGTTTCTGCTATGAGGCAACTGAACTTCTCTGTAGTGATTAGTACCAATCTTCTGTGAGTCAGTATAACTCCTTCAACATAAAATTATAGGACCAAATGAACCAGAACATCCTAAAGGACAGTAATGTAAATTAATATTTTGTACTGATAAGGATGTTTTGTCTTGGCTATTATGTCAGTAGAGTGCATGAAGGGTCAAACCTATGAGTGATATTTGTCAAGATGCTTTTTCAAATTATAAAGCACCATATTACATTAAACTGATTTATGTGTTGAAATAATATATCTGACCCTTATTTGTTAATATTGGCCGCATGCTTGCCCCAGCTTAAAAGGTAAAAACAAAGTTTATCTTTCRGATATTTAAAAATCCAAGTCCTTGTACTGTATATTTGCATCCTAGACACTTGGAATTCTACCTATATGTTGAAGCACAATTTGTAGCATGAACATTTTATGTATTTCCTGCTGGCATTACAATAATTTTGAACAAAGTACCTCACATATGAAACCTGTTACTGAAACACTTCACTGGAAGTCAGGCTGTGGCATTACTATGCCAGGGTAAAATAGCCGTGAACAGTATTCTAACATATATGCCACGATTTATTAACTTATCACTCAAAAATTACTTTCTTATATTCTATTACATTTCCTTCAAATAGGAACCCAGCGGAAATGGTAGGTTGTTTTTATAGGATCCTCACAGAAAATCAGAATGCTGTTTTATAAACCAAATAATATTCAAGAAAACTATATCAACTGTAGCTAATAATTTGGTTTATAACACAATAAAGCACTTAATCTTTCTCTTTTTCAAGTTCTCCAAAAGTTATATGAATTTAAAACTCACTACAATATATTTGTTTTTTAAAAGCCAGTATATTTTTAGAAAGCTATGAAGCAATGAATCTAAAAGTAATAAGAAAGTGTTTCTTTTCATAGTAAGTAGTGAAATTCTGGAAAGTGTTGCTGCAGGAAGCTGCGGAAGCAGATGTTACCAGCAACTTCAAAAAGAATTTGTAAACAATGGCTCTAGGATAAGATACTAAAGAGAAGAGGAAAACAGGTATCTTCTAAAATCCTTTTGTGMTCTTTCAGCATCTACAAAGTTGTGGTAGGAAAGGGATGGTGTAAAATGGGCAGATGGTAAAAAAATGAAACAGTTCTAAGCCATGGCCTGTGAGCCAAGGTTGCTGTCTAGCACCAGTGCAAAAGGGGATCTTATCAAGGGATGTTTTTGTTTACCTTGTGTCTCTGTGAGACACCAAGGAGCACAGATCAGCGACAAACTCTGGCCATCCACACTCCATCTCATCTTCTCTGAGTTACTATTGGCATCATCTCTTCCTCAAAGGAGTGCAAAGGCTTCACTCTCTCCTACTCTGTGTTTTGCTGGAGAGACTCCGCGAAACTACGATCATGTTGTCCCATGTTGAAAAAATGGGTCTGGTAATTATTTTATTTATTTATTTATTTATTATTTTATTTTATTTATTCTTTTAGTTTTATACAAACAATTAATTTAACAGCTGATTATTTAAGTGGGAATAGTCAGTGCATTTTTTTTTTTATACTGTTTTTCCATGAAAAGGAGCAGAGGTCTCAGCATCACTGGTGAGTGATTCATCTCACTTCCAAATTTRACTCTGGCAATAACAGATACAATACAAGTCAGGCTTTTTCTAGAGTGGCAGATGTAACGTGCAGGCCCAGAACTTACTTCCTTCACAAGATTTTCTCCACTCTATCACTATAGGCTGGCCTTAGCCCATTGCTGCTCCCTCACAGAAAGGCTGGCAGATGGAGTCCAAGATGACACAAAGTCAGCAGAGTGGAATAATGCCACCCAAGAGCTCTGGGAAGCCCTCCACTCAGAGCCCACACACACAGCTGGTGCTAGCAGTGTGCACAACTACACTGYAGGGCAGACTCAGTCTGGACATTGTCACTGCCTGGGTCCAATTCCTGGAAAGCTGGTGTTCATCTTTGTGGTGAAGGGAACTTCTGTGATATAGGAAAAACCCATATATTCTGTCTATATTGTGTGTATGTGTGTACACATACCCCTTGTTTTACTCCTCTCTTGGTATGCTACCAAAGTCACAGAATTCCCTTGCCAGATTCATCCTGATCCTGTCCAGTCCAGTTGGAGTCTGGAGCACTGTGGGAAGAAGATGGTGTGTGAGTGGGAGGAAGGATTATTTAAGTCACTTGGCTTGTCATATCTTTGGAAAAATCATTTCTTGCATTTCATCCTTCCTTGGCTACTTACAGACAGCAACACATGCTGAGTGTTTCACTCTGTGTTTTCCACTGGCATTTTTCCTTACACTTTTAACCACTTAATCCCTCAGTGGTGGGGTTTTTTGTTGTTCAATTGTGTTTTTGTTGATTTTGTTTGTTCATTTTGTTTTATTAACTATTCTTCATAGTAATTTTTCACCCTCATTCTTTTCAGGAGGAGCTTCTTGATTTTCTCAGAAGAGGTGGATCAATTCAACTCTAGCAAAACCTCACACTAGTCATGAGCAGATCACATAACTCCCTCCAACATTAAAACCTTTCTATAGCAGAATTGCTTTTGTGTAACTAGCATACAGCATTAGGAATGTCCAGCTAACACTGTTTAAATTAAGTGGCAGAAGCACAGACATGGCATCACCAGGGACAGCACTCTAATGTATATGACAGATTTTATTGCTCAAAATTTACTTCAGTATAGTCTATCCGATTCCCTTAAAATTTGAACACCTTAGAAAAAAAAAAGTTTTATTTCTGAGTCACCTCAGCATTTGACAATCAGTGGTACTTCCACTTTATTTTCTTTCAAGGAAGTTTAAATCACAGAAGTGTCAGTATAAATAACCTTTTTTTTTTGATAGAAATTTTGTTAACTATAACATTTTCTCATTTTCCTTTTTCTGCCCTAGTTAAAGTCTCTGCATCCTTCCACTGGTAGGTTTCTTCTACAGCTTTGCTATACAGAGAATTATTTAGCCATGGCCCCARTGGCCCCAGTCCTGTCTGTCCAATTTATTTGTGTTTCTAGACAGGTTTCCAGTGCCGTAAATTTGAAATATCTTACTCAGACTAAAAGCTAATACTGACCTCTAGAGTGTCAAGATGTCTTCTCTATGAATTACTATGGTAAATTAATTCAGAAAACAAAAAAATTATTCAGTTCTGCATACTGGCTCAAAAATAAGCACTCAATATGATCACGTACATGACCAAATAGTTTACATCATTGGAAAGAAAACAAACATTTGCAAGAAAAAAAATACTAATTTTATAAGTAAATTATTTAAAATTAAGAATCCATGGAGTATTTTACTTCTTTTTCAGTATTGCCTTGTATTTCTGGGTRGGCCTGCTGGCAGCAGACAGGTAAGTAGAGCTGATCCTGAATACCAGGTCCCAGGAAAAAAAAGTTGAATCATTAATTAAAACTTGTATTTTAGCCTATGTATTCCTATACCCAAGAATTATGGATAATCCATTTTCTGGAAGAAAAAGAATATTTTCAAGATTTATTATCTGAATTTATTGATTCAATATTGATCAATATTTATTGATAATATTGATTTATTATTATTCATTATTACACAATGAAGCAGAAGGGACTGGAATATTATAGTATTTGTATTATTGCAATAATTACACATGCATAAAGGACTTAACTGTAATTATCTCCCCGGCCTCCTTATTTGGAAGGGATGAAAGCAACCTCTCCTATCCCCCCCTAGGAAACTCACTGCTCTGTTACTCAGTTTTAATTGGTTCTTTTAATTTTTTAAGCAAATATTTTTGGAGGTGTCAACTTTTTAAAAATGAGATCAATCATACCTACAAGGTATTTCTCCATCATGCAGAGAAGAATGTTATTTTTGGATTTGATTTATTGCTCTTCAATAAAGCACACATCACCATCAACAAAACAAACAAACAAACAAACAAACAAACAAAACCCCACCTTACCCCAACAAAGAACTCCTCCCCACCTAAAAACACCAAACCCACAACCAAGCAAGAACAACAAAAACAACAACAACAACAAAATCTCCACAAAACTCCACCAAATAACCCAACAATATGATGAAAAAAGAGCATGAGAGTTAAAAATTATTTGGACGGTGATGCCAGTTACCTGCTGAGGGCTTCCATATAGAATTTTTTGTATTAATTGCATGCAAATTTACACATCCRCTGAAACTGACCCTACAAAAGACTACATAAGAAATATGAGGCAGGTAAATAAATGTAGATGAGTGAGACGATATGGAACAGATCCCACTGCCATCCTTTACAGTTAATCTAAATGAAAAACGTTTTCGTACTTAAARTCAGGTGGATCTGGAAATTCTAAAAGGAGCATAAGAGCAATTTCAAGCTCTTGAAGAATCCATTGAGACAGGCCATTTCTGGCTGTCCTATTTGAACCAGTTATAAACTACTTGTAGGRGAAGCAAGCATAAATAGATTGATGGAGCATATTATGCAGTTTCTAGTAATAAACAGGTTAGACTTAATGCTTGATAGYTCCCAAGGCAGCCATGCTTACACTCGTCAGAGAACTCCAAGAAATGACTGCTCATCAAAGGGTAGAGAAATGCAGATACTTCTCATTAAATGAAGGACAAATTTGGAAACTTTDGAGGTACCATTGTCAGCTCCAGGGTGACAGAACAAGTGTTCCCAAGAGCCCTTCAAAACCACATGCATAGATCTGGCTTCGTCAGCTGTGTAATCCTCCCCTGATAAGGAGAAAGTTTTTATATAAGCATATTAAAAACAGCCTTAGTGATATGAGAATTTTTTTTTTTTTAAGGACATCAGCAGATAGAGGTCTTAAGAACATTTAAGCCTGCTTTAAGAGTGACAAGATTCTTGAATGGGAGATAATTCTCAAGATACAGCAACTTCAAAGGCATCTCTTTCGAGAGGAAAAAGTGAGGGAGTATTCCCAACTAGCACCATTACAGGAGAAGTCGTCAGTGAAGCAGTTCTTTAAAACAGCAGCTTTGAAGTTATGGCAGTGATCTGTTGGAGATAGTCTGATCAAGTCATCATACAACCTTAGCATCCTCTTCCTGGAAGTAAAGAAACTGTAATTCTGTGAGCTCTGGGATTACCAATGACTTTTTTTTATGGACGAATACTTCAGTATAACCATACAGCTGTTTTACTTGTAATAAATTATTTCTCCTACCACCCTGGCTGCAGCTGTTGGTGAAACTTCAATTTTTATGTAAGTTCAACATTTAGAGACTGCTATTTTTCTTTGTGATTTGGCAGAAATGGCCCAAGAATTTTGACAGTTAAARAGACACATGAAGGAACTTGTTTCTCTAGGGAAGCAGCTGACAGTTCAGAAGAGACGTAAAGCTATTCAGTGTTGTACAGAAGATAATTTAACAATTCACTGCAGAAAAGTGTTCTTGGTAATAACCTATTCCATATATTTTAATATTTATGGTTATTATCTGATATGATCAGAAATTGTTACACCTGTGCACCAGTGACTGACTGTCCTTTTCTAGATCACTTTTCTTCTGTTGAATCTGTCAGATTCTTGGAAGTACCAGGATGGTTCAAACAATAATATATTAATTTAATCCAAGAAACTCCTGCATCTGTGGCCACAAATGGTGCCACTAAATAAGCCAAAAATCTGTAGAAGCAGATACAAGTTGTTTCCACTTTGAGAATAGTGACACCCACCAGTTCGTGAGAAGTGGTTCCACCTTCCTGGAAAATAATCTGGAAGGGCAGATGCAAATTTTGACGAGAATCTGTTTCTGCTGCAATCTATTATATTCTAAATTTAAGGGAAAAGAGACTCGTGGACACTGAGGATTAAGGTATTATACAATAGTTGTGTACCTGAAGGATAGCTTAATTTTAACTCCCAGTAAAGGGCCTTACTAAGAGGAAAAGTAGAGGTATGGGCACACTAAAAGTACTAAGTCCCTTCTTCACACAAGCTCAATGGACRTGAACAAAGTCTCTGTAAATTTAGAGGGCTGAGAATACAACATAACAAGAATGGAAAGGCTTGTATTAATACTATAATAGGAAGATTAATTTATTATCCTTTCCATATTTCTTACTATCTGTCACAAGAAAGGATTAATATTGAGCCATTTTCTCTTCACATTAGAATATTTGTCAAGAAAATGAGATATTGCAATTTTAAATGACTCATTTATTMAGAGGTCCTGAATTATTTTACTTTGGCTCTTTATGTTCTGTATTTAATTGGCCAGCAATTCCATTCCTTCTTYTCTTTGTAGCTCTACTAACCTACCRASAGAGTTTASCATTTATCAAAACACAGCATTGTGAGGTCAAAGAGGAAAATTAATTACAATTTTATGTTGATCATGTAAAAATAATATAGCTATAATAAGCATGTTTATAGTAAAATACAATCTGCTATACTTACAAAAGTAATTCTTTGGAATGAAATTGCAAAAAACTTAAGAAAATTAGGAGAAACATGCATCTTAAAAATGTATCAACATCCAGAAGTATTCAGAGCAATAATGAGTTTTTCAAACAGCGCAGAAATTTATGTCAGTATGTGTACAAGTGCCTTATATGGGGAATTAAAGATATTTAGCATATGGGAAACAATATTAACATATGAAGTCCTGCATACTGGTCTTTTATCTTAGAATGGATAAACAAAAAATAGATAAACTAATTTAACTTAAAGTGTTGTAGAGCATAAAATTGTGGGGGAAAAAAGTGCACCAGTCCTAGCAAATTATATAGATTTTTCTGATCAGATACATGCTCAGATTGCTTTCTCTAGATTTATTCATCACTTAGAAAGTATCAGAATTAAGATTAGGTTAACTTGGCATGCTTTCCAACCCCCATCTGTTACAATGTTCTGTTTCCCACTTACACATAACTAGTCTTAGAAGTGTCAGCACTCTTTCACTTCAGCATTTAATTTTCCATTGTTTATTGTAAGATATATAGCTTTGTATAATATCTGTGAATTCCAATTTAATAAATTTTTGGCTTATCAGTATTTCCATACAGTAAATCATTAAATACCCCCCTAAAAAAAACAAACAAAAAAACCCCCCACCAAACAAATAAATAAACCACAAAAGCCACACCAACAACAACAAAACCCCATCCAATGAAATATTAAATTGTGTCATTGGGACAGAAAAAGCAAATATAGTCGATTTTGGATGCCCAAAATGAGACTAGTATGCTTTCTAACACCAGAATAATAATTGACTGTTATCCAAGTAGACATTTCCTTGACAAAGTTTCTGTTGACTTCMTTTGCACCTGCATTCCTCATGTTGCTGCCAAAGAGATTTCATGAACTGAGGGATACAGGAATATCCTTAAAAAAATCTCTCCATGAGGGATTGTACAAAAGGAAGGGAAGAATCATATAAACAAGATAAATTCAGCAAGGTTTGTTTSTGTATGTGTTTTGTTGGGTTTTTTGGGTTTGGGKTTTTTTARRTACCTCAAAGAAAGCTGATAAAGGTATCATTTAGATTTGTAATTTGTATGGATGTTGCTGCATTTCTTATAAATGCAGAGACCTAGAATCTCTGTCTCAAAGCTACAAATACAGACCTGCTCTCGGCAGTCTCCAGGAAAACAAAAATCTTGAAGTAAGTCACCACAAACAGCTTGAAATATATCAGAGGAAGATGTCTAAAGGYAAAATACAAGCACTTCTGCCTTCTTTTGCTTTCCCATAGTTGAAGTATTATGAGATGTAGATAAGCTCAGTAAATGACAGCATCTACATAGCTTTTGTTTCTTGGTGAAAGCAGGCTAGAAGTGCAACTGGAAATGTGTACCACAAATTCAATATCTCTGCAATATCTTTAAATATGGAGAAGCAACAAAATTTAACTGAATGACAAAGAACTTTCTTGCACCCTGGAATGTGTCAGTGCTCCTCTGAATCACAGATGACATGYACACAAGACTTCAAGGCTTTGGGTTGGGTAAGTTGCCAGAGGAGCAGTAAATGGTAGCATATCAAAGTGACCAGAGCTACTTTGAGAAAGTTTATTCAATGCAGACATTAACAAGGTTATATGTAACAGAGCAGCACACAATCATATAGTGAGCTGTGCATGAGACAAAAAAAAGGATAAATAGTTTTAGGCTCATGCTCGTGAAGTTGCTAGCTAAAATACTTTTGGGTTTAGTATGAAGTTAATATTTTAAAAACAAAAACCACTAGTATGTGTATGCATTTTACTTTTTTAGACTATGTGTTTATCTCAACAGTGTCCTAAAAAATGCAAGTCTGTTTATATTAATTTCTCTAAACTGAGAGAAACACTAAAACCAAAACTGAAACAAAAATCACTAACAAAAAAAAGGTTTATGCCTGTACATGTATTTCTATCTATCACCCTGTTAAAACATGGAATATCACAAATATAACTTTGACCTGGTGGATAGCACACTGCAGAAAAGGACTTGGGGTTCTTGGTGGACCACAAGCTTTCCTTGAACCTCCACTTAAGCCTTGTGGCCCAGAAGGCCAACAGTATCCTATCCTGGGAGCATTGGAAAGAGTGTGGCCAGCARGTCAAATGAGGTGATCCTGCTTCTCTACTCAGTCCTGGTGAGGCCACATCTGGAGTGCTGTGTCCAGTTCTGGACTCCTYTGTACAAGAGAGACATGAAGCCCCTGGAACAGGTCCAGCAGAGAGCAACAGAGATGATGAGGGGACTGGAACATCTCTCTTACAAAGAGAGGCTGGGACAACTGGGCCTGTTTGGCCTCAAAGGGAGATGACTGAGAGGGGACCTCATCAATGTCTGTAAGTAGGGAACAGTGGCAAGAGGCTCTTCTCAGTGGTGCCAAAGAGCAAGAGACAAAGGGCAGAAACAGCTGCACAGGAAGTTCCACCTGAATCTGAGGAAGAAATTCTTCAGTGTGCAGGTAACCAAGCACTGGARCACGTTGCCCAGAAGGGCTGTGGAATCTGTCTCAATGGCAGATACTCAAGAACCATCTGGATGCAASCCTGTACCATGTGCTCCAGGATGACCCTGCTTGAGTAGAGAGGTTGGACCAAATTACCCATTGTGGTCCCATCCAACTTGACCCATTCTGTGATAATTCAAGAATTATGAACAATTGTATGCCATAAAACCCCTTTAGGTGCAACCCTGAATTATCAGCAAACCACCTTCAGTATTTTGGTACTTAGTGGAAATGTTCTTCAGTTTTCAGAATCAGAAAAACAAACAAACAAACAAACAAACAAACAAACACACACACACACCCCCCGCACACACAAAAAAACCCCCAAAACCCAACCAAAAAAAACCCGGAAAAAACCAAATAGAAATCAAAACTTTTAAAGAAAAAGTATACTTCTCCAAGTAGTTGCGTAATAGTCTTGCTTAGACCTTAAAGTAGGAACCATAATCTGTATTTACACTTGGCAACATGTTCAGAATCCAGTTGCATTCAATTTTCATTATTGTACTATTTGTATTAATGGCTAAAGTATTTAAACAGCTCACAATACCTTGGATTATGAAAAACACAAATGAACACTTCATACTAATGAAGCCAGCAATGAAGTAACAGTAACATCCTATTAGTGGACCTTGGGACTTTTTGACTTTCAGGAATCTTCCTCCTCTACTGGTCTTTGATTAAGAAACCCTGATAAACCTGCCATCAATAATTTCAGGGAACAAGATAAAAAAACCTCTCTGAATCACTTTTGAAGATGTATGAAGGAAAACCATAACAATCTTATGGGTTTCAATTTATATACTCAACATCTTAAATTACTTAGTTCACAGAGTAACCCAAAATGTTAAAAATAACTTGAGGAGAGAAAATACTACAATTAAATTATATTTCAAAATTAGGTGAATTGCTCCAATAGAGAAATATGCTTTTCCATGTCAACAGGACAACATCTTGCATCGTTACTCCTTTTATGTTTATGTTTAGATCTTCTGATGTGTCTCCTGCAACCATGACAGGATATGTTTAAAGGACTGCACCTGCTCCATTGAAATGAATAGACTTTTGTCAGACAAGTACTTCACAGACACCTGTGTTTTCCTTCTGCTTGTGTCTCAAATATGTGCTTGGCTTGTTCTAACGGAAAACATTAAATGTAATTCCATGTGTGTGTGTGCACATGCTGTACTATAGGAAACTGTGGGAAAAGCCTCCAAGAGCTTTTTCTAGCTGGAAGTCRTTCAGTTATTACTAACAAATAGTTAATTGTACTCCTATTCCATAGGATGATTATGGGTTTTTTTTTCTTTTATATGTTTAACACACAAATAGGAATAGGAAGCAAGGTGAAAAACTTGAAAACTCCATTATTTGACAGAAGAATCTGCAAAAGTGATTTTTAAATTATTATTCTTATTTTCTCTCTATCTCTTCTTTGTACAGCAAACACAATGCTTAACTAGCCACAAGATTTTTCAGGATTTTGACAGATGCACTGGAACTATTACTTCTTAGTAAAAATGCTGTTTTCTTTGGTCTAAATTCTGAATTTTTTAAAAAATGTATTTTTTGCACATTCATAGTACTTCTAAAATACAGACTACAAACACAGCAGCTTTATCCTACTTTGTCATGTCAGAATTACTTGTGCTACTCTTCTTAAATCTTAAACTGCACCATCTCAAAAAATAATTTCTTSCAAATGAGAGAAAGATGTATCACAGATTATTTTTGTTTCCCCAGCAAATGGCTTTACAATCAGGGAAATGATTCTGACCATTGTCACAGTCCTGATTCTACAAGTGTATTCATGCCTTTTTGGCTTTAAGATATAAAATTCACGTATCAAAAATCTGCTGTAATCTGCTAATGATGTGCACAAGACTTCAGGCAARAAACCTAACCTTTTCCGGGAATATGTGTGTATATGTCTTTAGGTGTGTGTGTATAGGTTTGCCAGTCAACAGCACAACAAAGTGAACTACAGTTGATTTAAGAGTTGTGCCAATTTACTTTGGCTTAAATTATGGGATCCATTTATTGTAGAAAGTATTCAAAGGACCTTGAAGTACTGGTAATTCATCCAGGTATGGATACAAGAGAGAAAACCACTTATTCTTGAAACAGATTCATGTTTGCATTCTATATATTTCACTGCTGGAATATATAGTCACYGAAATACAATAATGGCACATGTGTCATGAAATTTAGTCACAAAGTTGAAGAAACAACTGGTAAGGTAAGGATAGCAATGCAGACACATTCCAAAAYAAACACACAGAAAATGAAAAATGAGGAGCAAGTTACAGTTGTTAGAATGAACAGTTAAAATAGCTAATCAAAGTCTCAAAGTGTTTCAAAATATTTTTTTGCATTTATACCACTAAACAAGTTCTGTAGTGCTATTAAACTCTGTATAGGGATTTTAAATTGTGAAACAGATTACTTAGATTGCAACTATGATTCTAACATCTGAAAAGCAGCACAAATGTTAAAAAAATGGCTCTATTTTCTTAAATAGGTGCCTAAATTGGTGCACTTTAATAAAGGAGTATCCAAACACTTCCAGGGAAATCAACAATTTTTGGAAAAGTTCATACAAGGTTAATGAATATTGGTTTTCATACTTATTCATCAGAGACTGAACTGAGCCAAGTTTGTGTAACTACTGAACATTCARAGTCCAAAAATAAGTCATAGCATAAGTTCATATCAAACATCTGTACAGGGAAGAAAGCAAACATCTGGAGCAACAAATGACTGTGTGTTATATTTTCATCCAATTTCCTGAAAAGAAAAGCCTGGCAATTGCACTTAATCTTCTATGGAAAGAAAACAGAATGAAATGTTTGACAAAAAAGCATAAAAGYGGTACCCAGAAAACTTCTTACAGTTAGGGAGAAGTGAGTACATCTTCTCTCCGATATAACATTAGAAATCATTCTGACAGCCAATTGGCTTGCCATATCTACGTTATTTTCCTTTAAGATGCAAAGGAAATTGTTTATAACAGCAGACTTTCAAAAACTGTAGGGATCCTCCTGAATCAAACAGATTAAAGACATCCTGGAATAGAAAAACTATATTATATTGAAATTTTTCATGAGTAAATAAAAATTATGAGATAAGGATATTTAAACTCAGTCTAAGAAATATTGTTTGGGGTCTGTGACTTCCCTTCTTTTATTCTCTTATTAGGGAAATAGGACTTTACATCTTTCTGCAAAATCCAAGCTATAAATGGCTTAAAAGGAGAACATAGCAGTGATAGCTTTCAAGAGATATAACATTAAAAATATTAGAAGACAATATCAGAAGATTGGTGAAACACTTCAGAATATTGCAGCCTTTTCCCACACTATAGAAATTCAGTTTTACCGAAAAATTAGTAGACATTCTGCAGATTAAATTCTCTCTAATTTGTTACCTTCCATCTAAGGAGGCAGGTACTTCATTTTTAGCAAAGTACTTATTTAAGAAGAAACTGTTTTCAATGTCTTAAGCAACTGAATAGCATTTGTGCAATACTATCCTATTGCAGGCTAAAGTGGCACTGATGGTTCTCAGGGTGTTCCACCAGGGTTATTGCACATTCTTTTCACTGCCCACACAGCACATCGTGCTGGCTACAGCTCTTCCTTATTTTCAATCCTTAACTTGAATTAATTTAAAGCACATCCTTAGGCACGTCCCGGAACATATCCTACTTACTGTAACATGAAAGAGTATGTCAAGTTCTAATGAAGATTGCGGGACAAATGAGCCAGTGAGCATAATTCAGAATAAATGTTCTTCTCCTTCTAAAGGAAAACAGTTTCTAAGAGTACTCAAATGGAAATTCACAAACAAAAACCATTGAACGTGCAGCCTGGGATTTCATGGATGAGGTTTTGTCATGAAAAAAAACAGTTACAGAAACAGCAAAATTTGAAGTCTTATACATATATATATAATCTGTACCTAAATTTAGGAGTATTGTAGTTTTCTTCTTATTATGTTCTGTGCTTTGCATTACTCTAGTTTAAGAAAGGAAAAGTTCCACCTGTCAGTTCCTGCAGACCATCCTGTGTCTGGAGACAAGTGTGTCTGGAGACAAGCGTTATCCACGATCTTGTGGAGTACAAGAGTACAAGATAGTGGATAACGGATTAGAAGTAAAATGTCCTTTGCTCTCGTTTCCAAGAGCTGAAAGGATTATTAACCATGGCTTCCAGCACTGAATTTTCCTACACAAAGCAGCTCCAACGGGTGGCCATGAATTAATTTTAAGCAGTGTTATTCTCTGATCAAGTGTTACACTACAGAGAAATTCCCATTTTTATTTGATGTGACCATGGAGGAAAGATCAGCTTCTTTAGCTGGCTTGAACTTGCTAGAATGACTCATTCCCTGGAAAACAAGGTGTTTTTTGGTTTTTGTTGGTTTGGTTTTTTTTCTTTTGTTAAAGCAGACATTTCAAACAGTGTCTACGCTGTGAATGCACACAATTACTTTTAATTTTGCTTGAAGATTAATAAAATTGTGTCTTTCAAAAAGTGACTGAGGTATGGCTATAGAAGGCATTAATCCCTTACACAGGATCTTGTAGGTGAGAGACTGAACTAGAACTCAGTACTTCTGAGCTTTCACATGGCCAGATGAGAAAGATATCTTAAACTCTTAACTGAAATTATGTAGAATGATTTTGTTGAACTCATTGCATGCTGAAATACCTACTGATGCACTTCTGAAGTGTGATATTTGCATCTAAAAGGCATATTCCAGATATATCAACTGCAGAAGAATGCATTCAGTTAGAATAAATAGGTGAATTTGAAAAGTCTGACAAGAAAATTTACTTGGTTCATAATTACTAAGAGGATTTCACGAATTTTAAAGTTCTATTACTTCACCACTGGCATTCTAGAAAGAGGCATTGTTATAGATTAGTTTTACAGGAAAAATATCACTGTTACATCCCTGTCCACCTTTTACCTGTAATTTATCATTAGCAAATGGGATAAAAAAGATATTTAAGAACTATCCAGACATTTCAAAATAAACAGTTTTTTTCCTTTAAAATTTATTAGTTTTTTTGTTAAACTAAGTTTAAAAACCTCTTACCTTAACTTACAAACTAAGCCATAAAAATTTCCAAGTCAGGCATATCACCAGGAATGTCATGGTCCTCCTCATAGCACTGATGTCTGATGAAAGCCCTCCCTACCCTAGACTGCTTCATCTAGGACTTAGAAGATTTAAATTTTACGCTGAATGAAAACTACAATTAAACAGACAAATTATTCTCTGACAAATAATATGATTGTTTTGATGCAACTCCAAACCTGGACACTGTTCTGGATTGAATCTATTGAGTGCCAAGCAGAGGGGAATAATTGTTTTCCCCACTCAGCTGCTGGTTCCTTTTAGTGCAGCCCAACGTACCTTTGCCCACTGATGCTGCCAGGGCACACGGCTGGTTTGTTGCTAGCCGAGGCTGGGTGTGTCCCACTTTAGGGACAGAAAGAAAGCAGRTACAGAAGCATGGCAGTGTGGAACAAGCTCTCTCTACTTTATTTACAATCTAACCTTTTATACATTTGTACAGAGGTCCAGAGATTGGCCACAGAGGTCGCCACCTCTTAACCTGGATGGTGGACATCACCATCAATCATTTCTCTCAGAGGAGAAGAATGCAAACATTCCAAGAATAAGCATTGTTTACATCAGAAGGCTACGTGAGAAAGTTCTGCAAACGACAGAAAAGCCTCAGAAAACTGAGGACAACACTGGTTCATTTTCATCCTCTCTCTGCCAAAGCACCAAGGTCCTTTCCTATAGAATTTCTCCACAGCCATTCAGCTCTCAGCCTATACTGTTGCAAAGAGCAATTCCTCCCACCAGGCTGTACTTTGCATTTTCTGTGTTGAAATTCATGAGGCTCTTAAAACTTATTTTTTGCTATGAACAGATAAGATCATTAGCACTCTCTTCCATAAGACAGCCTAAAGTAATTCCATTCCTGAAAGCAGGCTTCTTCCCCCTTTCAAGAAAAATGAGGTATTTTGGAAATTTACTGCAGTTGTTATCAGTTGCCCTTTCAAAACCAGTCATCTCTCAAATGCTCTAAGACATAAATTTAAGTTACGAAGTCTTTAGAGCAAAGTAGACAACAGGTAAACAGGGATTTATTTTTGTCRACATGTGTCAAACATTTAACTAGTTAATTCAGAAGCCTGACAGAGGATTTGCAGATTGCTTCAAAGATTGCTTAAAAGCTACCCTTAATGTTTCAAAATTAACATGTGTATATTATCAGAAATTACTGCTTCCCTCATTTTCACACAAACCATAGAATTCTACTGTGTCCATGAAAACAGGCAGCACTTCAGTGGAGAGCTTTTGAATTCACAAAGATTAACATCAAATAATAGAAAGTGCCATAAATTTTTTAAAAAATAATAAAACTATCTATTTCCAGGACGTCAACCAAGTCTTGAAACTTGGTAAGGGCATGAGTGAAAATAAGAACTTTGGCTGGTGGCTCAGTACTTGCATTCTGCCTGGCTTTGTATTCCCCAACAGCCACAAGATTACTCTTTTGTTCCAGGTTGAGTGAACTCAAAGATAGAAAATCCTCACTTCCCAATGAGATCAAGAACACTATTACTCTATATCTCTAGCAACTAAGCTGTACTTTTTCAATATTGTTACCAAACTAATTCTGAAAAACCTGTCTCAAAGGAATAGATACATGAACATCTGCATCTGTCACACTAAGTGTGTTTACTTCAGGTTTGTTTTTGAAAGAAAAAAAGATTGCTTCAAAAGAAACAAAACATTTGAATAGAAACAAGCTTCATAACTACTGGAAGCTTCTTTCTCATGGTAATTTTCTTTGAGGACATGAAAATATTAACAAAGTATCTGTAGGAAAAAGCAGCAGTCCTAAAATGACAAAAGGTCAGTTCTTATCAGGACTATATAAAAGCCATATGCCACCACACAAGGTATTTAGGAGTTAAAAACTGATATGTCAGTTTGAAAAAAAAGTAATCCTAAATATTTTTATTCACAGAAAGAGGGTTAAAATAAAGAACAGAAAGAAGAAATTTTGTTTGGGTGACTTGCAATAAATTGTACCTATCACCAAAATACACTGTGACTGTATCTTGCAACTGGCCAATCTAAGTACCATCCTAATAGCTCTCTTCAATGTACACCACAAAACACCCCTTGTAATCTAAGTTCTGTAATGACACAGCAATAGTAATACTTCACAATTTGTTTATTTCATTWTTTGAGGTCCTGATGCAGTGAGACAATCCACAAGTTCTCTTTCTTTCAAAAGTTTGTTTGAATTTGAGTAGAGAAAAATTCTATTGAATAAAACTAAACACAAGGATCGTTGTCACACTGTAAATTCAGAGAAAAGTGAGGCAGTTAAGCACTATGAATATGTGAATATACTATGATCAAGCTCTACATTTACAGATAATTCAAGATATTTGCACAGGGTTGCATTGATCAGACTGCATATACATACAAAGACTACAATTTCTAAGGTTCACTGTTTCCAGTATATCTTTAGCTGACAGCTTGTAGTTGTACAGTGAAAAGCAGATCTGATGGCAGATCTGATGGCACTCTGGTCTCCTCTGTAAATTCAGGATGTGTCCATTAGGTGAGACCATGGAAGCCTAGATGCCCTGGCTAAGCTTAACAATTGAATTTTGGCTCCCTTTGTAGTCTTGGATCCTGAGAGACTCCTGAGCCATACAGCACATCTTGTCAACCCATGGCCTGAAGGCAGCTTTGTTCCTCTGTCAGGACAAAATCAGCTCCAGCAGCCTGAGCTGTGCTGTCTATAAGGCTGATACAAAATTCACCTGCTCCTATCTTAACTTTGTAAGTTGCTAAGAATAGCTTTGTATAAAACCCACCTGTCCCCCAACCATCATCCTCCACAGGCCAGAAACTGTTTCTGGTCAATGACCTACTTTTAGGCTCTTYCCCTTTTAAGATGAGGAAGAAGATATAATCTTGAGAATTTATGAATTGTAAAACATGTAAAAAGGGGGAGTCAYGTTTCATATAAGGTTTCTTAGATTTTATTTCCAAACTTGATATATAAACCATTCTTTTCACTTTCAAAGATATGATAAACATTCCCAGGAACTCTAATAAAAAAGATGTGCATTTCCACTGCACAACCTTTACGACCTTTGCAATGCTTACTCTTATAAGACTATCCTCCTGCAGGACAATTAGCTACTATTCTTACTCATACACTGGCAAAGTCTTACAGTAACTTTTTAAAATCTTTTTACACAACTGCCAATAACAAGCTAGCAMGAGCATCTGTTTTTAACCTTCCTTGTTCAAAAAACCTTATTTTGTGGTTAACATCCAGAATACTTTTTCTCAAATAATATTTTTGKCTGTTATTCTGTTCACCTAATATGTGTGTGCAAAAATTATATTATCRCATATGCATATGCATGTAGAGAGGTACACATTACATAGAACTATGGACTGGAATCTAATATAYATCATTTGAAGATCTTCAATAGCATATTTAACTAATGGAAAAGCAAGATTTTTTTTTTAAAAAATGGGGGTTTTAAAGCAGTTTAGAGGGGGAAAATATTGAAATAAGTGTACTTAGAYTTATAATTTTTGTCAAAATACACTAATTGTCTTCAAAAGTGCATTGATTTGCAGGTTTTGCTTCAGTAATTTTGAATGGTGCAGGTAATAACAAATAAAAAAATATTACAATTTAAATACTTATATACACTAATCAGAGGTTAACTCCAGTAATGAAAAAAGTTGAAATAGTAATGTAGTAATAGTTGTACACATCATGATCACCAAAAGAAACAAAATACATTATATAGTCACAATCCCAGGTTATAATAATAGAAATAAAAATCTGGTTTAAGTGATTGAGACCCATGAATTCAGTGAAATTCATGGCTGAAAAAACCCAAGAATTCCTGTTCYTTGACATATTCCAGCTTTATGCAACTAAATTTGATTTCTTTTTATCCCAGGATAAGACCAAAATCCTTCTGTAAGGCCATTAATCAGTGTTTTCCCTCTTTTTCAGTATCAATGAAACAAAGATTTATTTAGAATTCACTCTAAATCTAAACTCTAGCAGATCTCATGCTATACTTTTTTAAGATTTTTCTCTTCYGTAACACACATTTCCTAACTGACCAAGTACTTTACCAAGTAATTTAGAAAATTCTTTCCTGAAGAAAACAAACTAACACTAGAGATTCCTTACTCAGGTCTGCCATGACTTGTATTCACCTGACATTAACCTCATACTTCTGTATGCTTCTAGTAAGTGTTCATGGCATTTCCTTGTCATCATTTTCTATTGTAAAACTATTGATTTATGTAAATTTTAAGAGTGAAAAAACTTCCTTTCTGAGAAACTTTGTTTTTCATGCAGCCATACTGAAGATTCAGTTTAGTCATCAGCAAACTAATTAGCTTGGTCTGGACCTAAACTAAACTGTATCAGAATGACCACTAACTTACAAAGTTGTTAATAAAAATTAAATGCATATTCATGCACCTAAAATCTTAACTTTGAACCTCTCAACATTTCTGCATTGCTTTAAAACAAATGTTTAGATGTTAGGAAGAGATAGAAAGTTACTATTTTTCAGACAGAGATGCCATAAAAATTAATTGCAGAATAGTTTCAAGTTAGATGAATAAAATCCTAAAGAACTGAAAACACATACAGACCTAAGTAATTAAAAAAAAAATTGTGGCCATTGTTGCCGATTTCTGAATATATTAAAAACCACCATTCTGTTAAAGTGACTTCTATTTCTCATATCTTCAGACTTAAAAATATAATTTTAAAAGGTAAAAAATCTAACCTCTTGACACAGGAGTAAAATTATTGTTATTCATAAACTCTGCAGCTATGAYTTTCACAAATTTGACCCCAGTATTAGAGAGTATCTTCAAAATCCACTGAATATTGATCTTGCTTTCAATAGTGGAAATCACATAACCTTCAGTTTTTGTGACTATTTCACACCTTCTGCAGAAATTTTAGCATCTTGTTGTAATGGAAAACAACTTAGACACAAAAAAGTTCTCCWACCTACCTATTAAGTCATTCATATCTGAATATGCATAATCTGTTTCTGAGGATTAAAGAATATAGTTCACCATTTTATGTTTGGACTAATTTCTTTATTATCCTGTTTATTGAAGCTGAGTCTCTGACCAAAGCATCTGATATTGCTAGAAATAGTATTTTATTAATAATAAAGGTTTAAATTTTAGCTGCTTCTCTATTTAATGAGGGAGTTTACTTTTCTTGGAGGCAGTTATGATTTACAGGCAATACAAGGTAAATGAGAAAGCTGAAGAAGCAGGCAGTGGTCACAGCAGCAACATTAATCACATGTCATAGAAATCTCCCTGTTATACGTAACTAGACACATTGTCTTTTTCAGAAAAATGTCAGGGTTGCCCTYATCATAACCTTTCTTGACCTGTTGTCATCCTGTTATGTTTCTCCCCTCCATAGCACCACTGTTTTAAAAAGAAAAAAATAATCATCACAATGCCATCCTACTATGGAAGTTCTTAAAGTTTTAAAACATAAATTGACATTGGACAGGAAATTAAAACCCAATTTTCTAAAAGCAGGTCCTTGAGAAAACCCTCTATTTACTGCTATGGTTTTTTTATTGAGAAGTTCTTCATAAGAAACTACCTAAAGTTTTAGAATATGTCAAACAGTAAACAGAAGGTTCTTTTCCTCATTATTAAAAGTTTTTAGTTTTCATCCACAGAATCACAGAATACTCTGAGTTTGAAGGGATCCACAAGGATCTTTCAGGTGAAGATACTTCAGAACCTCAAATGATTCAATTGAATAAACTCCATGCCCCCATATCAAAGTGTCATCTTCTAAAAGAAAAGCAAAAGGATAAAAAAAGCCCTCTAGATAAATTCAAAATACCCTCAATACACAATACATAATACAAAGTCTGTGTGATCAACTCTAATTTAGCTATTATATCATCTTTCCATCTTTTCTGACATCAAAACACAATACACATAAAAAGCTCACTCAGGATCAGTCTTGACCCCTAACATCATTTGTCAGAAGAACCCATAGCTTCTCCTGCCTAAGCTCTACATATACCTTCTAATACCTGATGCATCTGTGAGGTTCAAAGTTTTTAAGACACCTGCCTAACCTTTCACATCTAACCATGAGCAGCTCCTTCCCCAGCTGAAGCCMGATTGCCCCCACTGCCATCTAGGGAGTGTATTCTGTGTGCTACATCACATTTTCCTATCAGGATCATCTCAATCTTAATGAATTAGACTACGATTATCATTATATTAGAGTTACCTCAAAATCCATTTTATGCAATGGATCCATTTTTACTTGGGTATTTTTGACATTCTCTTTATTTAAAATTCTATCAGTGTTGTTCAGAATGTTTTCTGGTATTGAGGATTCATCACTGTCTAGGCTTGAAATATGCCTTTTACATAGCTCTATATTTACTGTACTCCAGAAGAGGTTAAAGGCTTCCTAGGCAGTAGTCTGCATTTTTTTTTAAAAAATTGTAAAATTCACTCTCACAATGCTGTAGTCAAAAATCATGCTTCATACTTGCTGTTAGCACTTCTGCATATTTGTTTCATTGTTCTGGCCTAAATCCAGATGGGTGACAGGTATGACTACCAGAGGTATTTACAGCAGCTCTGTCAGCACACTCTTCCCAGTGAGGCTGACTTGAAAAACAAAAGCATTTCAGGGACAGTGCTGGCATTAATACGCAGGACTCAGTTTCATGAGCTCTGAGAGCAAGCCTTCAAAATCTTTAAAGACTTCCAGCAGGAAGACAACTAATAGCAAAAACAGTAGGAGACCAAACTATTACCTTCTGTTCTGGCCCAAAGGCTCTGAAGAGATTCACATTTCATTGTTCCAGAGCAGAGAAAAAAAAAGCAAAAGGTAAAGAAGAGCAAACTGGGAACTGCTTCCTTTGATGCTTCTCATCACAGAAATAGYGAAGACATGAAAAGCAAAATCCAATTATATATTTTAGCATGTGACAGCCACAGCACAATAAACTGAGCAGGGAACACAAGAACAAAACTCTGATGTGAACATAAAAAATGGCATGAATGAAATACAGCCTGTTTCTTTTTGTTTCATAGATATATTGTTCCATAACTAYGTATACAAATATGTACACATCTACAATGCTATACATCTACACACATCTATATGCTATTGCATATAGAGATGAAAGATACATAGTTGATTTAGACAGTATTTCTTCCATTTTTGTCTTGGAATATATTAAAAATGTGTACTTTTTATTTTATTAAGTTTGCTTATTTACTGAAAGTTAAAAGAATGCATATTGCTGGAATGCATCTTAAAATTGGTCAGACTGATACTGGTCCTTGGGTTAGTAAGTTAGTAAAATTTGGCCTTTATTCAGTTACTAAATAACCAAAAGAAAAGACACACTGGTTTTTGAAAACACATCTATTACTGAAATGATTTTACTGAAGAGCTTGGACMAACAGTAATCATATRGTGGATAATTTCTSAACAGTTTTCATCAAATTTTGTCTRKTTTYTATTCATTATGCACTTTTAATTGTAAATTGCATAAGACTGCTTCTGTTCCCTGAGGAGAAAATCTTGAATCTGAGATCAAAGGCCAACAAATACACAATAGAAAAAACATTCACTGAATATTTCTTATCTCTCTTTTCAACTTATATTTTCACATCATGCAAATTCACTTTAAAGCATATGAGATTTGAATCCACTCTTTCTTTGCAGTAAGCAAGCAGTATTTTTACTATTCTATTTTTTTGGTTTTGGTAAATATAAACCCCTAAAAATGTATGGTGCTTGCTRTTTTTAAATATACCTGTCCATTTTCCCAGCGAGCCCTCAGGTTCTTAGCTTCCAGATTCTTTTCTTTCTCACCAGTATTGTTATTTTCTGCAAGCAGCTGAAATTGTATGGAATGGGACACCTTCTACTTTGCAGCACAATTTTGAAAATCTTGAGTGGCAAGAGCTATCGCTGAGCCACCGGATCAACTTTTTTTTTTACAGCGATAAAGGACAGATTGCAAATACATTCAAACAGCTAAGCTTGAAAATAGGATGCCTTGAGAGATTTTCCAAATGCATCTGAGCTTAAAACTTTCAGAAGTAACTTGGAAAACTCAGTTTTTGCTTATTCCTGTTTTTGTGGGTAACCTTGAGCACCTCATTGTGTATCTCACATTCCCTTGGTCTAAAGTGGATAAAATATATCTAAATATAATGGCCTCATCTCACGTGGTAAGGTCAGGGCAAAATCATTCATTGTGAAGTCACCAGGGGCTACTTCTCCGGGGATTACTTAATCAGGCATATGTGCACTTGTGAAACAAGGGACTCTGAGCACCATACACAGAACAATAATTTCACCTTTTAAATCCTTATAATGTTAATGGGAAAGCTAGAAAATTGTAAAGATGTGGTCACAGAACATCTTTATGTCCTTGTCTTGTAGAAATGGTACATTTCTATGAACTCCTCTCTGAGGATATTTCAGGAAGTAAAATGTACATCARGTTTACATGTTTCAAAATACCAACTTTGTTCTTATTTCAGAAGACATAGTTCCATGTAAAGAACAAATTTTGCTTAATTTTTCTTAGCACAGCTGATCTAGCCTAAGGACAAATTTGTTGTTTTTCCTTTAAACCACAGTAGCTCTTGCTTTCTGCTATAAAATTTCTGAAAATTTTAGTAATGAATACACTGTATCTAGGGGAGAAATGCACAASAGTTTAATTAATTTTCATACTATTGAGGCATGCATCAAAAGCAAATCTGTAATAACAACAATAATTTTCACTTCTGCAGAAGTAATGCATCTGTGACCACAGGTGTGTACTAACCGGTAAGCACAGTGAAGATCTTCAGTTACTCAACATTTTAATATATATGTGTGATAGAGAAGTGGCACGGCAGTGATGTGTTTAAAGTCAAGGTGCCATGCAGGGCTTTTTAATCTCCTCTTTGATCAATATRTCTTTTGAGATTAAACAGTTTTAAACCACTTGCAAAAGGTAGAACCAGATGGTTTATAGAAACATGATAAGGTCCACAAATGACTTGTTATCCCTCAATGCCTGTTTAGTACCTCAGACCTATCATTCCCTGAAAAGAACTTGTCTCTGCAATTGTTTTTTTGAAATTTAAAAAAAAAACCAAAAAACCACTTGTGGTGGTCTCAGTGTCTCGGGACCCTTGTCACGCTTGCCAGGCCAGCCCTGACACCGGCCGCAGTGCGAGGTACGGTCCAGCATCCCGGGATACCTTCCCAATCCTGTGGGGCCTTTGCTGCTGTGGCAGCGTAAGCGATGATGAGGAATGAAGGAAGGACTCTGATGGGTGAACAGCAACTGGGGTTTATTGATGTCCATGAGGGACCACCTCACCACCACAGGGTCTGCCCAAGAGAGCGCAGATCCTCTCTCTGCAGCACCTTAAATGCAGGGGAGGAGCAAGGGGAAGGGTACAGTGTGGGACAAATCAGAACAAATCTGGGGGTGGCTCTGTACATAAAAGACAGACRGTGGAGCAAATCAAGGAGGCAAGGGAGGGAACAACAGGGATCCTGCCCATTCACTCCACGTTCTCCCTGGAACCTTCCAGACACAGGGAGATGCCCCGAAATGACTGACAGGACTCGGGGTTACATAATATAATGATTGACAAATAACAGTAACCGAGGTAAACCCAAGAAGGGGTAAACATGGGGATACAGGGAACAAACCATTATAACTTATAMAAACAGCATGAAAGCAAGGAACAAATGCATACATAGAACTGATAAAACTAAAATCACACCACTACAACCATTCACAAAAGAAAGCATTAACATGTAATTAAGATAGTGGAAATATAAGTCCAAAGRACAGAAGGATTTGCTTACAGTAGTTATAGCATACATGGGAAACTACAGTCTCCCAAACTATTAYTGATTAAAAAAGGAGCAACATAAAGGCAGTAAAGTCCATAAAATCATTCTGAATTCCTAAGTAATAGTAGGAATATACTTAATGGAATAATCTGTAGCATGTTTACAAAGTTTTGACCRTGCATTTAGCCACATCTCTGCACACACCACAAACAAACTCAATGAATTTGTACTTGTCTATATTTCCAAAGGTGGACTTTTCTGAAGGATTCACTTGCATAATCTGTCTCAGAAAAAWTTGTCTCATACTTTCATGACCTAATGGGAATAATCTGCATGAACTAAGTCTGGTTCCTGTGAAAGATTTGTGAGAAAGGTTGTCACCCACAGGCCACAGAGCCACCAYTGTGGTGGGATGTCACTGCTGTGGGAGATCCTGGACCCYGAGTTCAGAAGGGCAYGTCRCCCTGATTTTTCAGCCTTCTGATGTTTACATTCTRTACTGGAGCTTTCTCACACATTATAATATAAACAAGGAGTGATGTTTGTTAAATCATGCATTCCTTCCAAGGGGAAGGACAAATTGATAGACTTCTAGGTTGACCAGTGGGGTCAAAGAGGTGTCAACTTCATCCCACAATCCCTGATCAAACTCCAAAGACTCTATAAGTCAGAATCCCAAAATAAACCTTCTTTTCTGCCCTGGCACTGACTGAGTGTCCTTCTTTTCGTGCCCGTCTGGCAACAAGGGCACATCTAAGGGTATCAACAGAAATACTTGAAATATTCTGAGAAATGTCTGCTTGAAATTTTCTTTCTTCAGAAGTCTACTTATTTCTATTATCCCTTTATGTCCAGTAACAGTATACACCTTTTAGAAAATCAGAGTASGAATGAGAAATCCTGAGCAGAACAAAATGCAAGTTCAGCAGTGAAGCTGTAGTCCTGTATATGACCACAGATTCATATCCATTTTAATCCTGAGCATGTGCTTCAAAATTACTTAATCATGCCACCATAAGGGTAATTCCTAAATGGTTTTTTCMKGACTGTTGTAATCATGCTCAGATGRCAAGTCTTTKAAAAAACAGCCTGATTCKCATTRCATAGCAAATKCTTTTTCCTATARCCATTATTTTAGAAAYCAACTCATCAAACAAAATACATGATTATAAGTTAAATCATGTCTCCAATTTCATCCTGAAGCTACTAGCAAATAAAAATGAAGACTAGTATTGAATTGTATTGGACTAACTGGAAAATCACAACATATAATTGATATGTTGATACAGCTGTCTGAGTTCTGTCAAGCCAGCCTACATTTCAGACGTTTGCATCTTGTTCAGAAGAAGAGGGAAGATGTTGATTGCATTTAAGATTACATTCAAACCATGTTATTGCCTCAGACTAACAGTCCTGTTAGGCTCTTCTTTTAAAAGCTGTGTTATTTTCAAACAAAATACTGTGGGCTAAGAAAGCTGTTAAACAGAGAAAGGTGGTTGGAAGCTTGCTTTACTCTGAAACTATATAACCCTGGTTACATAGAAACACATAAAATACAAAATCAAATATTTTTAGTTAAAATTAAGAAGATAACTATTCTAGCTAAATAAGTGAAATAGAATTTGAGTGCTATCATACACATTTCTGTGCTGCAAAATATGTAATTTAAAATTAATTTTAAAATTAATTTTTATTATATTTTATTTTATTTTAATTTTTATTTTTATTTTATTTATTTTTATTCATTAATTTTTAATTTTTTTACCTTCATTTCAGGAAACTATTCTTCATAACATCCCTCCACTAGAAAGAGCAATTGGGGGATATTTAATCTCATTTAACTTCTAGAAAATAAAATATAGGATGTATTATATTGATAAAAGGTTAAACTTAACATTACAATAATTCAGTAAGATAGATAGAGAACTGGTAACAATGGATAGATAAAGATAGATAAAGAACTGGTAACAATAATTCACACATTTTAAGAAACTGGTTTGGTTGAAAATGGATGCAAATGTTAGACTAATAATATTGAGAGATGGAAAAAATTCAAATTATTTATTTACTGAGATATTGCTTTCAGAGAGGAAAATMGGAGAAAACAGGAATTTCCTCATTTTTTTCATCCTATTCAATAAATGGACACTAGTTTCTGGGCTTAGCTTTGCAAAGCTGGAAGTTTTTTCCATCGTGCCTCAGAGAGCATTGTTGTGGYGGCATGGACATAGAGCTACCATTTTCAATGGGATGTCTGGTACACAATGTGCCCAGAACCTTAGCCTGGGGGCACCCTGAATGATGGATGCATGGACTGTAGGGACCACTTGCTCCAGAGAATCACAGGTTCCCTGATGCTGTTTGTGGCTACTCCATCACCTCCACACATCTGCTGTGGAAGGAAACACTGTGGGACTGACAATGCTGTCAGTGTCAGTACTGGACTCAACAGGGTTTTTCTAACATTCTGAAGCAATACTGGATTTATAAGGAGAAAACCAAACAAAACCAGGAGGGTTAATGTGACTGAATGGATTAAAATTTAGAGTGATTAGGGTGACACTTCAAGCATTTCTTATTCTATAAATGGYAGTTTTCCACTACTTTGTCTTAGAGCCTTCTTTAAGCTCCTCGCAGAGRTCAAATAAACTTTGTTTTCAAATCCCTATGTACAAAAACCTGCTTCTATGTTAGACCTAAAAGCAAGACTGTGCTAAGCTCTCAAAATCCTGTTAGGAAGATAAATCCGTAAATCTTCTCCTCTGTCTCTGGTGTCAGGCAACAGCTTTTGGTCTTCTCTTTGTGCCGTTACTTTCAAACCTCAACTGGAATGTGTTAAATCTACCTGATAGCATAGGGTTAAAATGTTTTGAAAATCATGGGAACTGTATACAATAGATTCAAGGGAGGTGGAAAAAAGGTCAGGCCTGGATAGRCCTGGGAAGGGAAGCAAAATTAYGCAGGCCCAGGAAACAAAGGTTAGGTTTTGTCTTTACTAGATCATGTACAGAAGAAACTGCACTGCATAATCATCATWTGATCAGTGATATGATTGTTAATTGTAATAATTGTTTGGTGATGGAATATGATTATTATCTTAAACAAGAATCATGAGAAA
The DNA here is from genome assembly GCA_003546035.1 of Mixornis gularis. Classification (NCBI taxonomy): domain Eukaryota; kingdom Metazoa; phylum Chordata; class Aves; order Passeriformes; family Timaliidae; genus Mixornis; species Mixornis gularis. Next base: position 130,437 of record QVAJ01000362.1, read on the forward strand.
CGATATTTGGGGGGCTTGATGGAAACTACAAGAATTCATGCTTGGATAAGATCAATGTATAAAATAGAACAATATGAGTTTAATAATTAATATGTAGTTATATAATGCAAGGGTATAAAAACATATCCATTTTGAATCCATGTCAGAGTCAGATTTGGGTTTGTACCCTGTACCCCTGATTCCCAGAGCTCTWCAATAAAAGCACCTRCATATAATCATTCTGTGATTAYGTGTTTCAWCGCTAACATACCTGCTAAATGTTTTGTTATGTGTCCATTTAATCTAAAAAGTCCCCCTTTCCAAACTCTCCCATTCTCAATGAAAATTCATAAATATTTGTATATATTAATATGGCCGTGTTAATTCATATTTAATGTGGAAATTCACCTGTATTTTCTTTATGTGGAGCATGTTCTCTATCAAAATCTGAAACTACTATTTATCTCACTATACAATATTTCTTAGACACACATAAGTCTATAYCTATATACTTATGTATAATTATACTCTTCTGTGAGTATATACTTATATRCAGTTATTTGCATATATTTATGCCTATATATATATATGGGTTTTTTATGTACTACTTTCCCATTTCATACATACCACTGCTACAYTTTTTTTGAGATTTCAGCCTAGAATGGCCATGCAAACTGAACTACAAATCTGCAGCTGGACATAGTGRAACTGCATGAAATAAAAAGGCAAATATCTGGTTATCAAAGCAGCAATGACTGATCTTCTGTTTTGCTGATCTAAGTTAACTTGTGTCAGAACCAGTCCAAAAYGCACAGATGTATCATTTTTTGCTAACCTTCCTATTCATTGTTTCGAGAACAARCCAGACTCATTCACAGGTGGGATTTCTAGGTGCAATGAAATATACTGACCAAAGTAGAATTATCTGACTAGTGTGCTTCTGCAGCAAGTGGATTTTCTACCCACTCTTCAGTCTCTGCTAAAAAAGCTAACCAGCATACTCTATGTTGTGAGGAAAGGATCAAGAAATCTACCAGGAAAAGCAATCTGCAGAAAAAAAAAATTATTTCAATAAAAAACTGTAGCAAGGTTTGTGAGGAGAAACTGTATTGTGAACTTTTATAACCTTATAGTGCTACAACACTATTACTACTTTAAACTGTAYCATTTTTCAAACTGCTATAAGAAAGGAAAGGTATAAGAAGTGCAGAATAAGATTTTTTTTTCTTTATTCCTTGTGGCAGAACCAGAACCAGTGYTGTTGTGGTCACATAATAATGTCACTTGGAGGAATGGTAGAAGCATTCTAATATAAAAAGTTTAATGGGTCAGTTCAGTATGAGAGTTCACCATGGGCATAGCTGTCAAACAGTGGCAATTTTCTCCCTACATTTCCTCACAAAAAGGAGGTTGTTCTTRAAGTTATTGATTTGTAAGCAACATAAATGTGATTTTGCTCATAAATAAATGCTGAATCTATGTGAAAATAAAGGCTGCATTACTCTAATATAATAATAACCAGATTAATTTTTCAAAACCTCATAAATTCCCAAAGATTTAAAAAATTACAAGAGATGCTTTTGTTTAAATAGCATTCTCATGCTTTAAGTGGCTTAGTTTGAAATAGTTCTGTGTCAGCTTAAAGATATTTCTCAGTCTTAATTCAATTTAGCGTACAAACAACAATTTAAATCTTGACCAGGAGTGAATCATCCAGACTACAGTTTGAGAATTTCAGCCCTGTGGGTTTTGCCAGTGTTTATAATTTGTCAAAAGCCACTCTTCAGTTCTAGGGCAGTTTACAAATTGGGAACTCTGTCTTCTCCAGAGTTCCTAGTTCCTGTGTTGCTATTTATCACCATTAACAGTGCTTTGACAGAATCTACATTTCATTATACAGCAGTACARTGATGTCCGAATTATTAACCTCGCATTGCACTGTTTACAAGGCATAGTAATTATAAAGTAAGATGTTGTCCATTACAAAACCTTTTTTCATTCTCCCTTGACTAAAGAATAAGATTTTGAAGACAAAGGAACAAGAAAATTTTATTAACTTTCCTAACAGGCAGCTATTCCTAACTGTCAGTGATTGAACTAATGTTCCATTTAGAATAAATTCAAAGGAGAAATAAAGAAAGAAACCTCACAGTATTACAGAGTAAAGATAAAGTAACAGTCTCAATTCCATCTACGTTATGACTTCTAAGTTATGAGATTTAAAACCTGCTTTTCAAAGGGATTGAAACAATGGTTTTGTAGTAAAAACAAAAAGGAAAAAAGCTATGGTTTAAAATAAATAATTCTTGGATTAAGCAGACTACTGTGAAATAAAAATTATAGAAGTACTGCGAGAATTTGAACTCCTTAGACGCTCGACTAATATTGTCATTATAAATCATGTAGACAGGCTTGAGGCTTAGACCATTTTTTCTAGATATGAAATCCAATATTTTCAGGAACTACTGAGTCTTGAATTTCCTCTCTGAGTTCTCATCGGGGGGCATAATATCTAAGTAAATGTGGTGATCCTTTCCTGAAAAACATCTCTTTAATTCTGACACAAACTGACACTATTATTAGTCACTTCTGAGCATTAGGAAATCCTACAACTTTCTACGAACCAGAGTTTTCTTAGTAATACAGTTCTGTTCCTATTGATAACTCTTTCCTTACTCTTACTGTTGTTGATGGACAAAACATGATTAGAAATGAYCCGGCTTTGAAAAATAAACTCACAGAATTACTATGAAAGATCTCTTGTAATATAATTGTTTAGGTAAGTATCTAAAAATCCTGTATCTAGCAATTACTGAAATATGATTCTGTCTGCCAACCAGGCCACGTGAATGTACTATACACATAAAATAGTTTCCAGAATTTTTCAAACTTCAAAACTAATAATACTGTACCAGTGAACTATGGGTAGCAATACAAATTCTTATGGAAGACAATTCAGTCCTGTACTTGTTCCCAACAGTCATAGTAATAAAAATAACATAAACCATAATAAAAGCCAGGATCAGTTCAGTATGGGAAGGTTCAGGGTCAGTTCAGGGTGTATTTGTTGGCTAATGTAAACCCATCTTAAAGTTCGGAACTGAAGCCACTGTCTCTTGAAAAACTCTACACCAAAGTGAATTGTGGAAGGTCTCAGCTTCCAATAAATTCACAATTTTTTTCTTTTATTTTCTTAATGAGTTTATACCAAATGAAATTCTCTGAAATATGTAGAGTTGAACTCAGTAAYACCCTGAGGGGTCCATATGTTTTTATAATTTTTAGGTATTGGTGGTGCTGTGAAGCAGGAGATAATACTACAAGAATACTTAGATCCTGCTTCCTAGTAGGAAAAGAAATAAAATTCCTAGTACAAAATTTCAKTATGTACTAATGGAATAATAATGGGGAGTTCTACTATAAAGAAATACATAATTAGTTAAAGCTGCTAGAAAGTGAGAGAGATCTGAGTTTATTTTTAGTTATAGAATCATTATAAGCAAAAACTTATTAAAAAAAATAATATTAAGATCTGTCAGAAATACACCTCCAGTATAGGAAGGCACGACATCATAACTACAAAAAAACACAGAGAAGATGTTAATTAGTATATTCTGTATGATTCTGAATATCCATGTTCAAAACCAGGTTAAATTTGAAATGAGAATAGAATTTGAAATAAGATTTGGATGATAGGGTGATCAGAGAAGTAGCCTCTACTGAAAACAAACTAAAATCACAGCATCATAGAATGGTTTGGGATGGAAGAGATCTTAAAGATCATCCAGTTCCAACCTCCTGCCATGGGCAGGGACACCTTGCACTAGACCAGGTKGCTCAGAGGCCCATCCAACCTGTCCTTGAACACCTTATCTACTTCAGCAGAAAAATGACTGAGACATACATTGAGTCTCTTTAGGTGTGTTTGTGAGTAATCAAACGAATGGGTCACAGGAATCATATACCTAACCAAATGTGATAGGATGCACTTGAGGAGTCTAGTAGAAATTATTAGGAACAGGAGTCCAGTACTCACTTTCTGTGTTGTTTTAGGTATTCCACACATGAAAAGTACATTTAATACCAAATTTATTTATTTGAAATTATCTGATATTGCATGGGGTTTTGATTGGGCAGAATGATAYACTGATATACTTTAATCACAATATGAGCCCAAATCACACATAGCAGAGTAAAGCAGTGGAAAACAGGTAACATGTATCAGTAACAGGTTTTCAACAGAAAATAAGAACAAATTTTTTTAGCCTATGAGYAAGCTGAGTGCTAGAACCATCATCTGAATGAAATAATAAGAGGAAAGAGAATAAGTTTTTCAAGCTACTGTTTGCCTATTCAGGAAGGAATTTAATAACARGACAGGAATCATCTCAAAGGTGGAATATTAAGTCTCGGAGAAGAGTATTTAGAGAGACAATTTACTGTAATCCCAAAAGTGTAGCAGGAATTGTTTTTTACTCTTTCCTGTTGYTTATTTGCTCTGTAGTTTTAGTACAACCACTTTGTGCCTTAGGATTGTGCTCGATCAACTGCAGAAGACAAGGGCTCCCCCACCAGTGCATAAGCCAGGAGTTTGTTTTCTCTGTTATCTCCTGCTTACCTGTGTGATTTGTAACTGCAGTTCTGGAGAATGCAGCTCTCAGACCTGTAGTTTGCTGCTTGTGTTAGTGTGTCCTGCAGTCYCAGTGCACACAAATTAACTATTCTACAGGCTGTTGGGATCACAGGTCTAGCCCCCTATAGACCCTGTCTAAAAGGCCTGTGGTATAGAATTGAATGTCTCTTATTTATTGAAATACTAAATTTTATGTAGAAAAAAATATTTCTAGGCTTGTTTATATTATCTTAGATAATACTTAGAAAAATAGAAAATTCTCCTCAGTATACTGGAAAGAAATTTAGGTTCCTTTTATTTACCTTAGTAACTCGATTTTCACTAAAGATTTTGTCTCACAAAGATGATAAAAGCAATTTAAAAAGACGATTATTTTGGGTGGGAGGAAAGAAGAAAATTTTCCCACAAAATATTTGCATGTGGCTTATGACAGAGAGTCACAGAAGGGGGSTATAGGAGAGAGCCCAGGTCAGCTTATTTTACTATCTTTAGGGCCCTGGTTCCACCTAGTCATGGTTTCTGATCTGTATCCATGGGTTTCTCAGAGACCTAGCAGTGATGTATCAGAATGAAGGGTCTCACAGCTGTTTCAGGATAAAGCACCAGTCTTCCTGTAAGCACCATACCTTAACCTGGCAGAGTTTCAGTGATACTGCGGGCCCTGTGATTCCTGTTGAGAGGGTAATTCTGAGCTCAGCTTGCATGATGGACAAGATATTTTAACAAAGCYCTTCTCAGATTGTAAGCAAAAGCAGTCCCAGGAGTACCTTTTAGAGGTGTTGCCAATCTATGTTTTTCTGAAAGTTAATAGCACTTTTAGAGCTGCTTTTATTTTTTTCCTTTTCTCTGCTGCCTAGTCTATAATCTCTTGCCATTTATTCTATTTGCTTTTCTGAAGGCAACAACATAAAACAGGGCAGAAATATTCTTCATCTCAGTAAGAACCTAAAAATAACTTTTCTTCTGTATAGTATAAAGRTTTCTTTCTGGTTGCCAGATTTAAACATTTAAGTGTTTGTGCATSAGGTTGGGAAGGTAGACAATGGCTTGCTGAATATTTAATGCTTGATCCATCCTAGAGATGTGRGATTGCACATCACTAACTCCAGATGTACTCCATCTCTCTGTGCACTGAAATGCACTGAGAATAAAGCTAAATGAAAGAATTCCAAACCTTGAATTTTTGGTGCCCACATAATCCTGAGAATGTCSCATTCTTCCAAAATACACTGAGTGCTGATTCAAAAAGAAAATGAATTATAATGAAGAGTTATACAGAAAACGTCAGTGTCATTTTAGGACATGCAGGTCAGTTCACAGTATATGGTTAGTATTASTGGCACATCCTTTTAGATGGCAGAAATTAAGTGATGGTTTTAAAGGAAAGATTTCTAAAATTTATGAGATATTCATCAGATACATTCAGGAGTTATAASAGGACTGCAGCAACACAATTTCAAATAAAATCTAATATAATAAAGGAAAAACTTAGCAAAGGTGCACAAAATATTTGCACAGAACATGTAAGCTTCTAACTAAAAGATGCCATATTAAACTGAAAATACATAAAAGAAAAATGACAACAAAATCTTGCACCAGAAAAATGGATGCAAATTAGCATTATCAGCTTAACTTTATTTGTTTAAAAAAGGGTTTTCAATAATAATGGTTTTTAAAGGGGTTTAAATATATGTTTTTTTTCAATAGCAGTGACAACATTGAAATTCAATATAGAGGTATGTGACATATTGTAAGCCTCTTAAATATTTGGAAACTAATAAACTAATATTTAACTCTGAAATACTACTATATGGTAAATTTGAAGGAAAATATAGTAATCCATTGCCAAATATATCTTAGCTAGATAAAAGATTTGCTTCCAGTTCTCAAACTAACTTACCAGAGATTTCTCTCAAGCACTAGTGTGGCTTCTCTGGGAATTTCAAAACCAGATGTTGTTTCACTTCTATTCAATTGTCAGGGATGTCAGAAAAAAATTTATATACTTACCCATGCAATTGTAGTGGGATCAGCTGTGCATGGTCCTTTTCACCACCACATCAGAATCAGGAATAGTTAAAAGAGGAGCAGAAATGTGAGAATGTGGTTAAAAGAACTATAGACATTGTGGTGAAAACTCAGTTGTCTTCAGAAACACTTTTTKTGTGATGAAAAAGTGAGTATCTTCCAAAACTGTAAACTGACAAAATTGAAACTCTTCAGGTATTTAGGCACTGTTAATTGAAGCTGCCATTAATTACAACACAGAAGTGATTCAGCCATTAAAGAGGTCTGAATAACTTCATTTTACTTCTCTAATGATGTCATCCACTGGAAACTGCTGAGTGTTTTTATAGTGGAACTCCAATTATGATTCCCGTGCCATCCTTAAACCTTCTCAGATAACCATTACCATGAGAAAGCTTAATCGCAACTAAAACRAAATATGGAATATCCAACCACAAACATTAAAATTTCCTAGAATATGGAGCTCTAGGAAAATAARTTTAAAAGATTAACTGTCTTCACTCTGCTGGTTCAGAGAGCAAAGTACAAATCTGGAAGTGCCAAGCTTATCAGACAATCAAAAAATCATTAAATTTGGAAAAGACCTCTGAGATCATTGAGTCCAACCTGTGACCAAACATCACCATGTAAACTACACCATGGCAATAAGTGCCACATCCAGTCTTGCCTCATGAAAATATACAGAGAGGTGTGCATATACTTTTTTATTTTCTTGACCCTGTGCCTGATAAGTACCCCTCTAGTCACTTGGTCTCTCCCCATTGCAGGAAGGATGGGGAAGAGAGTCAGAGGAGAAAASGTGAGAAAACTTGTGAGTTGAGACAGAAACAGTCGAATAAGTGAAGAAAAGCTGTGTGGGCAAGAAAGCAAAATAAACAATTTATTTACTACTTCACACCAGGAGGCAGATAAAAATATTCCTCCTTCCTCTGCCATTCTGTTTCAGCTTTTATTACTGAGCACATTGTATGTTATTGAATATTCCTTTGATCAACTCTGGTCAGCCATTCTCTCCCAACTTTTTGTGCTTTCCCATCCTGTTTGTTTTGGGGGAGGCAGAATGGGTAGTAGAGAAATCCTTGATGTTGTACAAACTCTGCTCAGAAATAGTCAAAAAACTCCTTTGTTGTCAGCACTGCTTTTGTTGCAAATATAAAACATAGCACCATTCAGACTGCTATGATGAGAATTAACTTTATTCCATCTAGACTCATTGTGATACGTATATAGACTGAAAGTGACACAGGTAGAGAAATAAATGSCAACATGATAAATTTTTGCCAGGTTTTTGCAGTATTTTGCCATTGGGTATTCTGATTCTAAATATTAATACTTTTAAAATAGCTACCATTCAAAAAAATTACTATAAAAATAAGTGKTTTTTCTTTTTTTAAGTTTGGGGAATGATGTTTACTGCAGTTGTGAAATATATTTCAGTATATTATAATATACTTATTTGGTATAAACTTATTATTATACATATATATTTCAGGCATTAAATTATCTGACACCTTCTTAGATGTATTACATTTTTCCTTTTTTTAAATTAAAGAGCATTTCCCTCAACATTCAGCTTTAGACTGAACTTGAAAAAATCAATAATTATTTTCTTCAATAATTTAATCTGTTAGATCAAGACTTGGAATTGTTTATAAAAATATTGATTTAAGTATGAGGAAGATGTTAACAAGACAACCGTTATTTCAGAAAACATCAATCATTTTCCATCTTGAACACGGTTCATACAAGCTTTTACATATTTAACTATTTTGGAGTGCGAAAGGGGATAACAGGTGGTTATCAATTCTTAAAGACTCACCAGGAATATGAAAGGGAAAATCATGAGGTCTAAAATGAGAAATTCTCCCTTAGACACCTCTCTTAAATTTGTCTTTCATTTAACTCATTCCAGGTGTTAGTGATGTGAATTAGGATAGCTGCCTTAACCAAGGAGTTGAAAAATCATGAATGATATGTGGGATTTTTATACAAAACTACCAAAGTCCCTCTGAAATGATAAAGAATTCATTTTCTCAAAGCTTCCCAAAATATTAATATTAATCTCTAACTGTTCTGAGAGATTTAAAATGTGCTGAAAGTGGCTAATGATCAATGTTTAGATTCAAGCATAATCAAATCAGTCAGAATTTTTTAGAGAAAAGTTTTTCTTCTACTAATGCTATCTGTCAAAAGCTGGCTGTTAATATTTATGTAATATAATATTATCCTGCACTAGCAAAAAAAGCATTCAAAAAACTGATTCACTAAGAATATTAGTGAATTCTTATTCATTAAGAATAAAACAGCTTTTGTAGCATAAAGTTTCAAATATCACTCAGCACACTGTAGAGAACAATGGAAGTTCATCATCAAGATTGCTCATGGAAAGACAAAGGCAATCTTAAATGCTTTCTTTTATTGAGCATAGCGCTATCTACTCTTAGGACTATCAACATTTTATTGTGGCATTAGAAGGAGATTGCCAACCATGGATCCCTTTTTCCTGTTTTTGGAATACCTTGTCAAAAAGTCAGTATTTCTAACAACAAAATATGTTTCAAAGTACTATGAAGTCATTCTCTAATCATTTAGAACCTCTTTAAATTAATTTCTACTCCATTTTTAAGCTGTCTAAGTCATGCAGAGGATGATCATTTGTGTACTGTCTTTGAATCAAAAAAATCATTGTRACAACTTAAATTAAGGACCTCCAATCTAGTTATATCCCTCACCRGTAGTAGATGTTTGAATTATCAAAACATGAGACAAAAGGGAAGGATAGTGCTTGATATGTTGAAGCCTTTTCAGTAAGACCTTTTCAGTCTTTCAGCTTTTACCCAGTTCATATTTATAGTGTACCATTCCCTTTGACCCTCAAAACACTTGCATTCACACTGGCAGCCTRAACCTAGTATAGCTTTGCAAGTGTAATTGTAGCATGCAGTTGAATTGAAAAATTAAACCAGAAGAACGAATGGTTCAAACTACTTGAAATTTTYATGTACATTTCCTCTTATAGTGGGACTGTGTAGAAAGGCACTTGATATACTTATTTGACGTCTCAACTACTTCACTCCTGTGAATTTCTGTCAAGAAAAGGGTTTTTATTTCAGTCATCTCATGTTGCCTTCAAGTAAGATCTAAACAAAACTAGTCAAAAAAGAAATGGAGGGACCTCCACAGGAGGACTAGCTTCAATAGCATATCTCATTGCTCAGGATGTTCTTCAGGTGAATTTTGAGACAATGGAATTTTCACAACCTTCCAAGGCAATTTTTTCCAATAGTCATGTGCTCCTTTCATGTAGAACTTTTRGCTTACATTCACTTTGAAATCTCTRTTGCAGCCTTYGATAGTTGCCTGTGTGTTATTAAGATACATGCTGGAGAAGAGCCCAGTTCTGCCTTTCTTTTACCTTCTCTTAGGTAGAAGAGGATCACAATCAGATCTTTCCCCAGCTTTCTYTTCTATAGCTTAAATAAATCCAGTTCCCTCAGTTTCTCCTAGTATGACACGTTAAAGTTACCCACCCATCCAGGACCTTCCTCTGAACCCTGSAGTTTGTTGATAATCCTGAATGTAGGGGCCRAAAGTGGTCATTGTATCCCATCTGTAGGTACAAAGGGACTGAAAAACTTTGTTTGAGGCTGATAGTAAGTTATTCATAATCCTACCTGACTTTGTGTCTTCCTAGTTGTATTAGCTTCCTGCCTCCGTTTTTTTTGCTACATATCTCCTAGGGAGCTTGTATCCAGGTGTGAGAAACATTCCAGTGAAGGAATGCTCTTTTGCTAGTAATTACAGTGGTATCAGCAAAACAAAATCTCTGAAATATTGTTGATTGAGTCTTTGTGCTAGTAGTATGACAACTGTGTACCATGTTTATACTAAAGATTTCCTCATAAATAAAAATCACTGCTGAAATGTTTATGTGCGAATAATGCTGCCTGACTATGGAAAAAATCTTCATAATGRTAATGCAAAATCCTAGTGTAATAACTGAAAGGGGAAGATGCATTTGCATGGATAGCTGGAACTTCAAATATCAGCAGTGAAGTTGTTTTTATTTTGTGTCATTCTTTTCATCAGGAAATTTGTTACATTTCTCAAATAACCTCTCATGCAGATTGTTTATTGCGTGTCAGGACTTCTTGATTATAACACATTAATATTTAAATATATTTAAAGAACTTGCCAGTAATCTCATTCTATTGTGAATTCCTTTAGAGCTTACCCTTTTCCCTCTCACCCTGTATTTGATCAAGAAAGTTTTGACACAACATTTGCCTTCAAAAGACTGAAGGTCTAAGGTGAGATACTGTATGTATAATTGCACTAATCATCTTTAATTTCTCATCCCTACAAGCCTTTGAGCTCAATACCAAAACAAAACAACCCAATCCAAAACAAAACAAGAAAGTAAATGAAAAAATAAACAAACACACTTTCTTCTTATATGCAAATGAAATTTATCATTTGTTATATGAACTCTTAAACTCTTTACTTTGAAGAACCTCACTGGCCTGTCCACCAATCAGGTAATTTAATTTTCAATCTCTAAGCTTCTTGGAAGAGGTATGAACAACTTCTGGTAAATCTTTTTGTGAAGCAATATTATGGATGGGGCGCACAATTACATAGTGTGAATAGAATGACATTGCTTGGAGTTTGTAGGGTTGACAGAAAAACTATGATTGCATTCACAACACCTCACACCAGTTCTAAAATAAATAAAGGCTTTTTGCATTTAAAATGATACTTACTTCACTTGGGCACTGTCTGTATTCCTTGTCTTTTCATCTGGTTAAAATGCTGCCCTTTCTTTTCTCCCTATTTATACATTAATTCCTTTGTTCTTTTGAACGGTAAAAGTCCTCAAAATATTTACAAAGGTGAAGATTTTAGAACTGTCAATATCAACTGTTTAATATTCTCTGAGGATTTGACTTCTTAATAACTATTTAAATTAAGAAGAAACAATTGCTCAACAATAAATACCACTTTTGGAGTTTTGCTTTGTTGCTCCACTGTCTTTGAGGGTAGGCCCATCAGATATATGACTCTGCTACAAGATATAATTACAAATATATGCTCTTTACTTTTTGTAATCATTGTTTTAAAGAAAAAAAGACTGAAATTTTTCTGAAATTCCTTAAAGCTTCAGGAGCTCTAAGTATGGTTAATGATTTATATGTTTACATAAGTACACAACCTTCAACGATTTTATCAAAATTTTGCTGAATGAATAAATTGTTAGAGTTATCACATTTTAGAAAAAATAATCCTATAATTTGAACATGGTACCACATTTGTACAGTCACTACTTATAATGGCTACAGAGGTTTCTTTTTCCCCAGACTTTACAGGCACATATTGCATCTACGAAGGAAATCTATTGAACACTCTTTGTGACACTAAAAAACATACTGAAGCCCAGAACAATGGTACAAGATCTTTATTTCTCTTGATGTCTAGCTGCAGACAGTGCCCTCTAACGTAATACACTCTACATGAATCAAAATCTTAGTGCTCAGAGATTTTCACGATCTGATTTTCTCAGCAGCGATAAAGCTGCTGGATAGAGCAGTCCATGTGTGAATGTGGGTGTGTGTGAGTGTGCACCTAGGCATTAGCACACACACACATTTCTGTTTGGCAGGTTTTCAGAATGGAACTAGAAGAAAAACAAATTTTCAAGCAAGAGCAAGGGTATAGCTCAGCTTGCTTGTGAGAGAAAACAAAATAAATGATAGGTTCCAAGTCCATGAGCCATTCAAATGGCGCCGAAGAAATACATGCATGTTGGTATGCAAAGATGAAATGGTCCTGTAGGGATTTTGCTGACGTATCCATCCCCTGTAAATAATACTTAGGAAATAGAAATAGGAAAGTGTGTTTCAAATATCTTACTGTTCTCTTTCCCCCCTTTCTTTTCTTGTTCCTGGAGGGTTTAGCTCACAAGGGTTGTGTAGGGCCAACTAAGAATCATTAGATGCATCTAGTTTTTCAGGCTTGTTTCTAATATTCCTGGGATTTTAAAGGATTCATTCAAGACATCAGCATTCACAAGTTGTTCAGGACAGACAGGATCTATAAGCGCTTGATCATAGTTCTTCATCGTTCCATTACCAATAGATATTTAATACAAAAAACAATATTGTCCAGGAACCTATGAAGATGAAAATAACACCTAGATGAGTTCTATACACATTTTTCTAGCTATGAAAGTGGATGTAGTGCAGTTGAATATCTCATGATTAATGCCATGTAATCTGGAATCTAAATTGACTTTTCTGTACATGAAGGTATACAAATGAGGAAGGAGCAAACCAACCCTGAGCATAACATTAATGCCAGAGCAGAAGTTAAAGTTGAAGGAGCTCAAAGTAAGGCCTTTTATATTTCAAATTTTCATTAGAGATGACAAGTACTACATAAGTAACTATTTAAGACACTAATTTACAGTCCCTCAATATTTTCCAAAACTTTATTGTAAAGAAAAACAATGTCTAATTTAAGATAGAGATAATCTTTCCCAATGGAAGGATTCTCTTGTTTATTTGCTTAGATAGGTGAATTGTCAGTGAGCCCAAACTGAAAATCATGAAGAACGTCTCTGCAATTATTTCACTTCCTTTTTTTAAAAATAGCTTTTTTGGAGGCTTACAGTTAATAGAGATTTTGTTTGCTGCTACATATCTAAATATATTTTTGTATTGCAAGGTTTTGACATGTTCATAGCATTATAGGCAAAACCTGACACTCTTTTTCTGAAAACAAACAGATATCTCAGTAATCTTTTTTTTGTTTGTTTTGTTCACTTGCTTGTAAATTTAACCTTCATGCAGCAATACTGCTGCTTTCAATCTACTCGATGAAGTTCTTTGGAAGGAGAAGCTTGATAACTTGCAAAGCTGCCTGAAAACTTACTAAGATGTTGGATTTCAGACTGTATGGACTGAGCCAAGAGAACTGAGATAGGGAAGGTGTCAGTCTTACTGTCAGACTATAGGAACAAACTGAACAACACAACTTAGCTGTTTGGTAAATACACCTGTGTTTATTTAGTTTAGGTTGGGTTAGGTTTTTGTTTGAAGAAAACTAAAGAGGGCTTTGAAGTGTTAAAGCTACTGAGACATCCCAAAATTTCACACATGCCAGACAGCTTGTGAAAGCTGGTCACAGGAGGATTTTTTTCATATTACCTGCATTTCCATTCAAAATGAAAATCTAGCAACAGGAGTTTTCAGATAGGATATTAAATTCCTGAGGGGTTTTGGTTTGGTTGACTAGTTGGCTTTCCTTTTTTCCTTAAGTGTTATCTCCTCTTCCTACTACAGTTAAAAATGCTTATACTCTTTCAGTATTCCCAGTTATAACCCCCACCTTCTCAGAGTGCAAGGAGTACCTGAGAGTGATCATCTAAATATTTAAATTTACAGTTTGCTTATTATTTCTTTCTATGAGGAAAAGTTTCTTTTATCCACTATTTATGCCTTGTCTTTCCTTTAAAAGCTTAAATTAATTTTTATGTCAACCTGTAAGTATTAATATACATATAGATATATGCTTTGTATAAATCTAAGTGGCTATAGTGTACACAGTTTATGCTTATTTCTGGTTTAGAGATGTAATAATATGAAAGCATTTTGCCATGGCAGAATATTTGAAGAGTGTGATTTTAACTTGGCATTAGAAGAGTATTACAAGAAGTGCCAATGTATGTTAGTACCTTGAGTAGCTACAGCCAAGATGAGTTTATCAGAGTTTGCTGCAGGCATAATTTTCACTGTTTTGACTTTTTTTTTCCATCCAAACTGAAAGAGTTTTAAGATGTTTTATTTATAATTACCTCACCCTGGGATCTACTTGAAGTAAATGTGTTGTCAGAGTCAGTGAGTCTAGTTCCCTGCTATTGTCAGGCATCATGTCACAATCTTGACAAATGTGTTTTGAGATAAGCTGCAATACTACTGGTTTCCAAGAAATCTGTCTTCTGGAAGCATCATCAGTAATAAATCTAAAAGTGTTAAATGAACAGCTATGGGGAAGAAAAATAACATGGGAGAAACAAGAAAAAAACACTTCAGTCAGAAAGTCTCATGTGGCACTATCATTTTCTTAAATGCAACCACATTTGTTGCTTTGTCTTCTATTCCCTACCTGTCCTTGAACAGAAGGCAAGCCCTAACAAGTAAACAAGTGCTTACTCTGATTCCACACCTTACAGGCTTAAAGACTTGCTTATCTATATCTAGTACTCTTACCTACTTTGTGAAATCAAGAAGTGTATCAAGTAATCTAACATTACATTACAAAAAAAAACTTAAGCAGTGACACTTTACAACTTGAGACACCTCTCTTGTTGAGACATTTAGGCACATAGTGACAGAGTTCCCCAGGAAAAACAGTGGATGTAGTGCTCACTGAACTTTTTATTATACATTACTATTTGTTTTTCCTGAGGCTTCAAATTGTTTGCAATCAAAAGCAGCAATATTTTAGAAATCAAAAAGAGAAAGTCAAGTCTCTCCCTAAGACCTAGCCCTCTATTAAAAAAGAAGAATAAGAAGCTGAACTTTGAAAAATCACATTCATAATGCTTCAAAACCTCAACTCTCCTTACAAAATAACAAAGTAATCAATATCTCTAAACTATAACAGTGCTGTTAACTGGTTGCACTAAAACTTTAGAAAATTTCACTTTAAAAGTACTTGCTTTACTGCCTCATGTTTCAGTAACACTAATTTAAGACAAAATATATTTTTGTTTCCTTTAAGTCTGTGGAAAAATATTGTAGAAAACCATCTTTGTATAAGAATCACAGCTGCTGGCAGCTGATTGCAGTAAAATTAAGTATTCCAGTTGAAATCTGGTGACTGGGAGTCCCTTGACAGCATTTTCCAGAAGCAAAGGCTTGTCGTCTCATGCACTGTGAGTGAAGAAATGTCACTCTAGCTTTCAAATAGCTGTTGTGTTGAAAGCCAGAAGTATTTCATCCAGCGCTGAGGTGTCTTTTCTTAAAGCTCCATTAAAATACCTGGGATTACACCAACTCCAGAATCTGCCATGGACAGGTTATCTGAAGTGTGAAGGCCACTGTGCTCAAATCTATCTCATACTGAATGTGTATAAGTAATTAAAAAACAGCAACAGCAACAACAACAAAAAAAACCCTAAAACAACAAACGACGACAACAACAACAAACCAGTGGGGATTGTAAAATACTTGAAAAGCCTTTTGAATACTTTCAGTTTAGAATTTGATAGCTCGGTCCATGAAGCAGAGAAAACACAATTGCTATGACAAGTTCTATGCAGATCTAATTAATTCTTCAGAGTAAACTGCTATTAGTTGGGAAAAAAAGTATAATGATCTCACTAAAGAGAGCATGTGTTGTGCTTCTGGGTATTCATAAGTCTTTGACACATAAATAAATACTTTCTGCCTTGACCAAATTTGTGATTGAAAAAGAGTATGAGAAATTAATTTGTTTAGCATGCAAAAACTCAAACCTTCTCTGTTCCTTGAGTTACAGAGGCTTCCTATGCATACTTATACGGCTCCTGTGCTCAGACTTCAGCATGCTCCTAGAAGGGATAAAGCCTGCAGTAGAGTTACTTCATGTTGAAGGAAAAGGTAAATTCAAGATTCTGAAAAAATACTTTGTGATATTTTTCTGCTTGAAGTTCTTCCTGAGAAATGGTCAAACCTTTCTAATTTCTTAGAAACCTTTGAATTATAATTGCAAAAGTCTTCCTGGAAGAGGTGGGTTTGATATATAAGTTATGCAACACAGATTTAAAATTTGACAGATCAATACGGTTAAAGCTGCACAAAAAGAAGTCATGGGATTTTTAGTTGTTGTTTGCTTGGGTTTTGCTTTCATTTGGTTGGTTTAGTTTTTTTTTTTTTCCTTCTCCGCATCATTCTATAGAATAAATGAAAGTTAAAGAGGTTGCAAAATAAGTCTTCAAATTAAGCTTGGCAATCAAATGATATTTGGTAAGGTTATAATGCTTTATTCCATTGGGAAATTATTTAAGTAATTATGGAAGTATGATTCTGCCAAAGAAACTTGATATTTCTGGAATTTTCTGGAGTCTTTTGGTGCTGGTAAACCATATATGTAAAACATGTGTGAGAGAACCCAGGGTGCCAGCACTAATATATGAAAATTTCTTAATCCTGGGTCTCACATTCATGGCTGCTGACAGGGTTAGATATGCTCAATCTGTCAGGGGTATTCTGGAACTCAGATAGGATAGCACCAGTGGCGTCAGAAATTATTAATTTTTTTTTTTTTCAAAACCAGTTCTTGAAAATTCCATCAGTTGTAGCTGGGGTTGATTCTTGACTGAGGGGATCACTTAGGAGTTTTTCTAACAGGCCCAGAGATGTGTTAATAATCTTGCATTTTGTAAAACTATTTCTCTACTATGGGTAGCCCTGGAACAGTTACATTTTTGGGGTCTTTGAGTATGTCTGGTTTACTGGTTTAGGAACAAATTTTACTTGGCAGTATGTCTCCCCTGTCAAGCTCTGGGATCCCCAGGTAAATTTTCAAGGTTTGTTGAATTTGTTTGTCACTACTGAATAATTTTAGTGATCTTTATGAAAGTTTTAAATCTTATTCTTAAGAAGGAAACAGCATTTTCTCACTCTACCATGGTGTAGCTATGCATTTTCGTATATATTATGGGTGAATACACTGTAGGAATATATACCCATCTGTATAGATACATGGTATATATATATATATATTGTATAAGTACAGTGACCTGAATGTCAGTAAGATGGGTAGACATAAAAAGAAAAGGCAGCTGTGCCTGGAGGGTTTGATATTGTGGGGTGTGTGTATTTATATATGTGTGTATGTGTGCATATGTGAACATATATATGTATGTCTGTGTCTGTACACTTTCAGATATATGTGTAGATTTCTTGAGCTTGTGCTGCTGAAAGAGTAGATACTAAAAAAAGAAAAAAAAAGAGCAGGAAAAAACTACCCAGTTTCAAAGCATTTCTAAATATATCCATAATTCCTTGCTCATAAAGATCTTGATTGAATTTCTGTTAAGAATCTCTGCAAGAATTAGTTTAGGATAAGAATACTTCCTACATACAAAGAAAAATTTGGCTACTTTTATCTATCTGTCCCTCACCCATATTTTTCAATCAATTCAAGTAACGTATACTTTTTAAAAATTAGTTGTTCCACACATTGTTCCATCACTCTGGTGCCAGTGGTAGGCACCACTCTTCACAAAGCAGTGAATCTGTAGTACAGTTGTGTTGTTCACACAATTGCTTTTCATGAGCTGGCTCTGAGCCCACAGGTATAAGTGTCTCTGTTTGTGCTAGCTCAGTGGTGCACACGATGACATTATTGTTTTTTGACTAATAAGCTATAATGTGAACCACATGGACTGTGGAAATTTAATTTACAAGGGAAGTGGTCATTTGACCATGAATTGAATACGCTGCCACGTGGAAACAGAGGATCTGAACTACACAGCAGTGAGAGGCTGCTTTCTGCTATGAGCAAAAACTCTGCTGCTGGCAAGGGAAAGGCCTTCTGGGAGACCATTACAGGAAAGAATATAGGATTAATAGTGTATGTCTCCTTAGTGCAGAAACAATTTATCAGTGACTGTGGCAAGGTAAACTCAGATTTTATGACTGTTTTCTTTCTGTTCCGGATAGATGAATAAGTTTAACAAAACAGAGGAAACAAATATATAAAAATATGAAACAACTATTCTTTTAATGATACTTGTAAGTAAAAGCCATTTAAGCCTATTAAATTATTGGAGAGTCTTGGATTACATGAGGTTTTTCCAGCTTCATGAATAATGTAAAAGTGAAGATGCAGTTGGATACTTAAGATGTACAATTTTTTTTACACACTTTGAGCTTTCATTTTACTTAATACTACAGAAATACCTGTTCTTGTATCTCTAAAAGATGGCTATGCATGTAAGAGCACATCTTTCCAGGGTCCTCTAGGCAAAAATGGGAAGTATAACTCAACTAGTTTTTGTACACTGAATATCACCACTGCTCAAGTTAATAAAAATTTAAGTAGTTTTCTTTTTTAGTAAGCAATATGGTGTTTTACAAAGCCTTAGTACTGACTTTTAAAAGATATATGCTTATTTGCATTCTATTGCAAATTTGTTAATCTCTGAAGAAATATTAAGAATGTTTATTAAAAATACTGATAATGCTATTTTTTTAAGCTTTTGTCTCCTGCTAGTTCTTTTGCTTGAAAAACAGAAAAAAAAATCTGGTTTCCCACCTGTTGTGAAGTCCAAGCTGAAAAAAAAAAAGAACACAGTGGAGATCACATAATTTTCTGGACCCAGTAGGACTCTGAATCATTGAGTATGTTTCCTAATAGCCTACAGAGAATCTTCCTGAAACCTCTAATAAAGAAAATGGGGGAGAAACAAATTAACTGTTCTTGCAGAGAGAAGTGATACAGACTGGCACATTCTGCAGAGAAACTACCCACCAGACTTCACACAAAACAGAAGCCTTTATTTGAATGGGTCTCTTCAGAGACATGTGATACAATCTGAGTTTCCTATCAGAGGAGAAATTCAGTAAGTCTTCATTTCTATTTCCAAATGAAAAATTATTCACTTGGGGTTTTTTTGTTTTGAAGGTTAACAGCCTTGTGTCATGCTCTTTGAGTAGGATATCATCAGTGGCTGGGGTCCTCACAATTCTCTGCTGCTTCTCCTTTGGTAGAAGACCTTTGATGGTGATACCATTCAATAGGATTTTGCTATACATGAGAAAATGGAAGCATAAGGAACCACACTAATTTTCCTATTTTTAACATACTTTGGTAGGAAAAATTCTTCAGCAACATTGCCTGACTATACTAAAAATTCTTCAGCAACATTGAGTATATCTTTTTTATATATAGCTGCATCTATATCAATCTATATCTATATCTATATCTAATCTATATATCATCTATATCATATATATCATCTATATCTGTCTATCTACTATATATATATTGTGTGTGTGTATATATATATATACACAATTTGTATATTACATATATATTTAATTAGAAATTCTTTGTTTTATTCTGGAAGCTGCTATAATTATCCCAGCATTAATAAGAGCCACATTACCTGTGGATTCAACACTGTAATGTTTCTTACCTGAACTGACCTAACAGCGTCTTGGTAGTTTCTTGATACTAATTTGATATGGCAGATTTCTGTTTTAAACTCCTAATCTACATCAGATCATTCAGCTATCATAGCAATTTTTCTGCTATAAGAGCTATTAAACCAGAATAAATATTTAATTGCAAACACGCACAGCATGAGTTCTTAATATAGTTCCATCAAGAAGTCACGGTATGACAAAAGACAGCTTTATGCTTTAGTTAAAACACACATTTATGTGTGAGTGAAGAATGCTGTTGACAACAGGAATTARAAAAGTATTCTAAGGAATAACGTTAAAAAAAAACAGACAAAAACCCTCAAAAAGCAAGGAAAAAAATGATAGTTTTTTTACAGGGCAGCTTTTGGGAACATACACTGTGCTGAAAGATCTCAGATTCTTTATCTAGGAGTCCAAGCAGACAGGTATTGACCCGGGTTTTTTCTGGTTTTCGTCTGAAATTCTTGATCACTTTGATTCATCTGAAAAAATATGATGATGATGATGATGATGATGACGACGACGACGATGATGATGCTAGAGAAAAAGAGCAGCAGCATTGCTCACAGCAGAAGACATAGGTGAGTTCTTCAGTTTTCACATCAGGCAGCTCACAGCATAAAGAATGATTAAGTTTTGCAGGGACAAATGGAGGTCATTTGATAAAATACCCTACTCAAAAAGAAAGACCCACTGCAGGTTGGCCAAGATTATGCCCAGGCAGACTTTTAATCGCACTGTCTGCTCATCCACCCTATTCTCCATCAGCTTCTCTGTGGAGGAAATGCTTCATCTACCAAGCCAGGAATAGAGTTATAGATATTTATCAAGTTAGTCATTAATTTTCTCTAGGTCCTTGGATTTCTGAAGGCCAGTTCTTCTACTAAAAACTGAAGATTTTTGGTACCTCAGCTTTTCCTATATCTCCGGTCAACAGGATTCCTTACCCATTAAGCAACTTGCTCATGCTTTCCCTAGTCCTCCTTTCATTACTTGTCTATATATAGCATTCTTTCTTGCCGCCTTTGCCATCTTTCACCAGATTCAACTCCACGTGAGTATTGGCTTTCCTAATTCTGTCTCTGCATGCTCAAACAGTAGCTCTATAGTCTATACTTTTTACTGCTTCTATCTTCTGTATTATTCCTTGCTATGTTTGAGTTTTGCTGGGAGCTCCTTGCTTATTCATGCAGGCCTTCCGGCAGTTTTTACTTTTGCTCATTGGAGTGGACTGCTCATGAACCTGTAAAAGTTGATTCTTGAATTTTACCCAGTTTCCTTGCACACTTTCTTCCTCCAGGGCTTTGTCTCACAAGACACTTTCCAGTGTATCCTTAAAGAGGCCAGAATCTGCTCTCTTTAAAACCAGTGTTGCCGTCTTGCTTTTTGCCCTCCCTCTCTAACTAGGATTCTGAAATCTACTAAATCAAGGTTGCTGCAGTTGAGGCTGCTTTCAACCTTCACACCCCCAACCACATCTTCTTTGCTTATAAGCTGAAATTTTTAAAAATAGAAATCTGCTGCAGAAAGGTCAACATCTCCTCTGGATGGCAAACAAGAATATTCTTGAATATTTTAAACATTCTATTCCAAAAGGTTTTGCCCTTTTGTCCTCTAAAGTGTATGTTTTGTCAATGTCTATAACTATACATATATTTTAAGCTCTGCCCACATTCCACATCTATCATATCAAGTCCTACATAAAAACTGTTTTGTTACCTGTCAGACTCAGAGGTTTACTTCTCAATATAGATTGGGAATTCTGCTGCATGAATTTTACAGAGTACTTATGCTGCCTTGTTGCTTGTTTGTTTCCATATAGTGTAGAAGTGTACTCCCACAAGCAGTGGTATTGGGGATGTGGGATTACTTAGCTTGTAAACAAAATATATCTACAAAATATATCTATATATTCTCTGATATGCAATCTTACATGTGGGTGTTCATATGTGGGACAATGGAGTAGATCTACAGGAATTCATTGAACCAATATAGTTTTTGTTGTTGGAAATGACTAAGTTTGACAAAGCATTTTTGAGATCTTTTGCTAAAAAAAAAAAAAAGTTTTTCAAAACGATGGAGATATTTTATTTCATACTGAGTTTTCTACTCAGCCATAAAAATTGTGGTTCTTGTCATAATCACCTTACCAATTGTTAATAAATAACATATTTGTAAATTAGCCCTTCAAAGCTAAATTTTTCTCTGATTAATCATTATTTTTTAATGATAAATGAAGTATTTTATGTATAAAAGAAAGCCTTCAAATATATAAATCTCAACTGATGAAATCCAGTCTTAATATATCTGTTTATGCTTGATTTCTATCATCCTGCAACATGCTTTTTTTTCTCAATAGAATTTAAGTGACCAGCATGACAGATGATCTTAGAAGATGGTTTTCTTCATTTTCAATAAAAAGGAATTACAAGTATCCAGGTCCTTGTAAAGGAAAACTGGTTCAAGTTTCAAGCTAAATGCTTTAAGTAATACATTACTTCCTGAAGAGGCTGATAGGATATATTAGTCTCTAAAGGGACCATTTAAGAAACTATGAAAGCACCAAATCTCACAAGGCTGAGAGAAATGCTGCTGTTGGAGTTTTTTTCAAGGATATGTTACCATTAACATAGTTGGACAAGACTCTGAGAGGCCAACAGTTCAACATAATGGCTTTTCCAAATAGTAGAAGACGAGTTTGTAGTTTGAAGCTCATTAAATGCCTCAGTTGTCTCCTACATTAGCTACTTCTTAGTTTAGTCTTAAACCTGTGTTCTAATTTTACACTTAATTAGTTTGCAGTATTGTGAAACATTGATTTTATTTTCTTCAAGTATCAAAGGCAGAAACATCTGCTGAACAGAAGTTTCTTCTTTTTAATGCCATAAGTGATGAAACACTGCTATCCGTCTTGGAAATATTAGAAATAAACTTTAAAGTACTTGCCCCTGGAGGGTTTTTAAAAGCCTGGTCTTGTGCATCTGTTAGCCTCACAGCTCTTTCTTTGTGTCTGCTTCTTGCTCTTGCTCTATTCTTCTGTTGCTGTGGGAGATTTTTTTTCTCTCTCCCTCTTTCTCTTTCTCTATTCACTGCTTTCCAGAAACTTCTCCCAGATGTACTTGCTTGATGCCTCATATATAAATTACTGTCCCTTCCCTGCAGAGAAATCTGTATGATCCAAGAAATCAAAATAGACAGCTCTTTTCTCTGTTGGTTAGCCATACATTTTTAACAAAACAGAACATATAATAGATGTACCGTAAGTGAAAACAGACAAACAAACGTGCATCAACATTAATATCTAATAAGGATGCCTTTAAGAAATAAGAGAATGCCTCATGAGAAAAAGCTTGCACACTAGAAAGGCCACTCAGCTTTGTTAGCTAGAACTTCCAACAGTTAGCATAAAATTTTGTTTATATTTGATTTTTAAAAGAAGTCTCTGAATTCTACTTTTAGCCCTTATCTCTGGGTTCAATGTGCAATTATCAAGATTTGGTTGGGCTGTTTCTTCAAGATCTGAGCCCCGGTATTTATAGTTTCAATTGAAGGAAAATGCTGGTACACATTTCTTCCAAGATAGGCACCTGAGAAATCTCCCATTGCCTAAGCTATGCAGCTGCTAAACTTCAGAATATGGGAAGTATAGCTGAAACAATTTTTATTCTAAGATCCCTTGCATCAACTATTACAACGATAGTATCACTATGCTCCACATTGAGAAATGAAAGACAAAAAATATAACTTTAAAAAGTTACATTGTTTTTTACCTGGCCTCAGCTGTACCACAGAAATGGGAAGAAGTTCTTTTCACACTCTGCCAGGGCACAGAGTTTGCATGTACAAGTCCTGCCCAATGATTTAAGGGATTTTATGCACATAACAACTTTGCCCCATATTTGTACTAGGATGGAACCAGGAAGAAATGCATATTCTACTCCAGCCTTTCACATTATTATCAATGGTTTTTTGTCCCTCAGAAAAAACTTTGAAAACTTTGTGGTAGTTTGAAAGACCCCTCTTATGAAAAATCAGCCTTAGGCAGTGTTCAGTCTCATTCTTCCACTCTGGTGCCAGCTGTATCTCTCCTGCCTCTAATTATTAAATAAAAATAAATTCATATAGGAGTTGATTAGCCTTTAGGACCCACAAGATCCACATAGGCATTGTTGATAGCAAGAAGGATAAATGTGTTCATAAGGCTTCTTCAGCCTTAGTTTCTAGCACTGATATTCAAATTTTGAGTTAATATTAAAGAAAGATGGTTTTTGTGCAAGTTGCCAAGCCCTCACATTTCACTGGCCTGAATAGCCATATCTTTACTTCTGACTAAAATTATATTTGTAATGCATTATACTGGAGAATAAGGATCTTGATATGTATGGTCTTGTTTAGAGTTCAGGGGCAGATCCATTAAAAAAAAAACAAAAGAAAAGAGAAGAGAGAAATTCAATGTCTAAGAATGGGTTTAACAGTCTAAGAAAAAAAGAGTTCTACAATATCTACGCTCAGATCCCAGCATAACATAAATCCTAAAAGCTATTTCACTACACTGTGTTCCATTTTTTTTATAACTTACTCTCCCCATTTATTGTTCAGGAAACCTTTGCAGGGTGAACAACTGTTTATAAAAGTGCAACCCA
Organism: Mixornis gularis; assembly: GCA_003546035.1. Classification (NCBI taxonomy): domain Eukaryota; kingdom Metazoa; phylum Chordata; class Aves; order Passeriformes; family Timaliidae; genus Mixornis; species Mixornis gularis. Next base: position 154,916 of record QVAJ01000362.1, read on the forward strand.
TGGGTACAATTCCACTACCTGGGTCAGCACCACAGGCTCTCTGTGGGGATGCAAATCACTTACTAGGGCTTGAAATTTTTTTGCTGTTTTCAACCAAAACTTGTTTAACACTCCTGGGGATGTACTGTGATGCTACTTGTAGTAGTCAGAAGATCTTTTAAATGTTTTTATGGTAGAGATTCTATCTAGGTTTGAATGTCTAGCCTATTCTGTCAAACTGAACTTAGCTATGCTGACTTGACCTTTCTGAGATTTTTGCTGTTACTCACAGGGTCATGCAATTGTAAAGAACAGAGATGGTTGTCCAAATCACAGAATGCTGAAAAGGTCAAAGTAGCAATGCAGTCTTCGGTGTTTCTCCAGGTATAAGGTGTTGGAACTGTAGCTGTGTTGCACTCATGACGAGGCTTGAGATAAGCCTGGAAAATGATCTATGCAAACTCGGGTTTGATGGTGAGACTGATGACTGTGTTAAATCATAAAAATGCTGTTATTCTGAAAAGGTTCTTAAGATTTGGTTAAATATTTTTGACTCCTGCCATGTCAAATTAAGTTTATAAGCAATGTTTCACTGTAGATATTTTGGCCTTTTATACAGATATCCCACAGCTAAATCAAGCATTACATGTTTCCCAGATGATGGCTATGTCTTGCAGTCTGTATTGTGCAAGAACTGTGAAAGAATCTTATTCTTTTTTTAATCTATGATGCTACCATTAAATTAGAAATGATTTTGGATTTTAAATTTTTTTCCCCTCCACATTACAATAAGTTTTCCCATCTTTAGAAAGCTTTATTAAAATATTCAGTGGTCCTGCAGCCTCATGTATTGCTATTGACTATTATACAGCAAGTAGAGCAATTATTTTACATATTTGGTATTCCATAATCTTGTATACAATGGCATATAACCCTCACTTTCCACATAAATAATATCAGATTAACTACATGACATTTTTAGTGTTTCATTTGGATATTAATGGATTATTTCAATTTCTATTAAATTTTCCCAAAATCCTGAAAGGGGCAAAGAAACCCCACACCTTGTAAATCAAACCAAAAAATTACCCTTAGTTCAACTGAAATTTCAAAAGCTTTATCATAATACAACAGTTGATAAAAATCTCAGTAGAATAATGTGATCAGAGTCCAAATTTGTACAGAAAAACCTTGCAAATTATAAATGTACAGCTGGTTAGGTGCAGTTTTATTATCTGCCCCTTTTCCCCAGTTTTGTAACTGCCTCTCCATTGTCCCTCTGTATCTTAAGTTTGACATCTGTCTTTCCTAAGAAGGATAGGGATGATGGCAGGGTTACAATAAGTCATCATTGTCCCCAGTCCTCTACCTGAAGGTACGTGATGTAATGGGACTTTTCCCCTTCAGTTTTGCATTGTTTGAATTTATTTCTTATGTTATCTAGTGTATTCTGCTTCCTCGTCTTTGACTTCCAGCTAAAGTTCAAAACCTCTGTGTAACAGTGTGCCCTGACTAATACAACTTCTCACTCTTTGCTATGCAACCTAAAGCAGACCTTACCACATGAGGTATCTACAGACCTACACTGAAGCAGGCAAAATGAAAGTCCCTTGATTGTTACCACCATTAAAGCACCTTAAAACTGGCTCTGGACAACACAGACTTCATCCTGTCTTGCAATTTTGCACCATCAGGTCAGTACAAAGCCTTTTACTAGGGATGATAGAATGGTAAAAGTTGTATCTGTGGGTTTTAGTAAATATGCACAGKTTTTTTGAAGTTTTTTTGTAAGAAACAAAATATATAGTATTCCATCTGAACTTTCACCAGAAGAAAAGGAGTTACCTGTTGTGCCACTAGACTTAATAAATAGGAAGATAGTTCCCTTTTCAACCCCCAGGATAGTTAAACTTTCAACCCCACTCTTTACACAACATATTTGTGTGGCTGTGATGTGGCTCTCCGATATTATAATGCAATGACAAGAGACTCATAGTTTATYAGAAAACTGGGTGATACTTTTTCTGTGTTTGGTGGAGGGGCAGCATCAGCTGKCTCAAAACTCCTATTAGGAGTATTATTCCAGAGCTTTCTTTTCTACTGAAGGTCAGAGGCAGATTCACAAAATGAATGACAACATCCACCACTTTTCCCAGCAACCAGGYTTTTAAGGAACTCTCTTAGGGTAAAACTCAAAAGTTCTTTATTTCCCCTTGCCTTTCTTGTTGCGTTATTTTTAGTTGTACAGTAGGTACTAACTGTCATTCATTCAGTCAAGACTGTTTTAATATATTGATAGACTTCTACTCCTTTTGCTGGAGAAGTTTAGTGAGTCTGTCAAGACCAGTATCAGCAATGTGATGGATTTGAGATTTTTTTTTAATTTTCCTGCTTAATGCAATTGGTAGTTGCTCAACATTCACAGTCTAAATTCAGTTATTGCAAGCTGAGGAAATTTGAGGAAAGTAAATACAGAAAATATAGCATGGGTAAGATTAAAAAACTCCTTTCTCAATATAGAAGCAGTTKGATACTTCATAGAGTAATTTTAATTATATATGAATTTAAAAACTGTAGAAAGGTCTCATGTTCTTATGAACAAAAGAGAAGAAACTTATTCTTCTCATTCAAGTAAATATATCATTCACTKCTGTGCGAGTGAAAGCTGAATAGCTAAAGTTTCCACTAAAATACTTTGAGCACTTAGGCTTTTAAAATCTAATTATYTTTAAGTTGAAATATCTGGCAAAATGAACAAAAGAAGAGGCAAAAAAAAAAAGTTATTGTTTTATTTTGACCAAATAGGAGTCCTAAACTAGTTATTAATATACATATAACGTATATATGTATGTATATTATATGGCATATATATATGACATTTCTTCCCCAACACACAAGATATTGTATAAAATAGTATCTTGAGAATAAGCACAGAAGTTGTCAACATTAAAAGTTAGAGTTAATTGGTGCTAGAAAATGAATACTCAGAAAACTGTAATTATGGGAATATTATAGTCAGGGGGGGRAAAAAAGCCCAAAACATGACAAAGAATTTCACTCTCAATTATTTTTACTCATTTGGATACATTTTACTYTTTCTTTTAGGGCTTTCCTCAGAGCTCTGTCAGTACATCAAGAATATTTCATCTGAGCTGTCATCTTGGTCTTAGTATTTACATATATATATAAAAGAGTTATGATATTGGTATCAGTGAAATTTGCTGGCATGAGTCCCACAGCAGGAGTACTGGGATGGAGGGATAGGCAGGGCAGGTGAGTTAGAGGTGTCGTACTATATGTAAAGGAAAGGTTTGATTGTAGAGTTCTTATACTTAGCACTGATGTGGTTGAGAGCCTCTGGGCAAATATTAGGGGGACGGATAACAGAGGAGATGTAGTAGGGGATGTTTAATACCCATCACSCAGGCAGGATTTAAGCACCAATGAGTTATTTTAGGAGAAATTTCAGCAGCAGTACCCCTTGTCCCTGTGTGAAATTTCAACTTCACAGACACAACTGGAAATATCACAGTGCTTTGATAAACAGATCTTGGAAATATTTCAGGTCTGTAGCAGATAATTTCTTGTCTCAGGTAATGGAAATACCAACTAGAAAAGATGCC